>BJCN01327656.1:0-12034 GCA_018326445.1 Flaveria brownii
CTCACGTGAGGGGCACATGGGTGACACTTAACAGAATATTTGGATGGAGTTAGGGTCGGGGAGCAAAATCAAAAAACACCGGTAACCACAAGGAGGATAAAAAATCATTTTTAAACTATTGAAGTAAAATAGTTATTTTGTACAAACCACATGGACAAAAAAAAAAGATATTTACTCTTGATTTTGTCTTCAGCATGTTACAACCCTTGAGGCTTTAAGTTCAACTTTTTTTTACCATCACATTCCTCACTCCTACTAAACACGTGGGCTTTCATATTTATTTTAGCATTGGGTTTGCTACTTTGGTGGCCCACAGGCCTTCAAAGAGGTTTTCAATAAAGGACCCAAGTTTTTCCTTAACCAAATTAACAATACAAGTATACAACTATTTAGCAGGTTTAGTTTTTCTTTGGTTTACATATTGTGAAATTATTATATATTAATAATAATATATTATTATATCAGAAACAAGGAATCTGTAGATTTAAAGTCAGCTTTCACATTTTACTATTTATCCTTTTTTAAGGTATCTTTTCAAAAATTAAATTCCATTTTTTTAGAATTTTTTATTGTCTTATTTTTTTATTCTCTTTTGATTCCTATTTGTACGTTATCCCTATTCTAACTTTTTAACTTATATATGTTGAATGAATTGCTTTACTTTTATAGAGTATGCTTAAGTAGACTTATAAAATAGTGATCATCTATTTATGTTAAACAAAATTACATATTTAATACATATTTAAATATTATACCTGCCAAAATAATCCTAAAAACCATATAAAACTTACATTCACGTGGATTGATTACATGTAATCTAAATATTGTTCTAAATATCCAAATCTATTCTTATTCAAATATCCAAATTTGTAAAATCGAATTTTCACGTTGGAAATACGATCATCCGATTAAAATATAACAAGATGATTAAGAATTTGATAATTGTAGATATCTATTGAGGTTTAATAAATAAAAGAATGACGATGTGGATAATCTCATGGGCCTTTGTCATTTAAATGATGAATTTAGTTATACTATTTCTTTTACAACGAATTTAAACTATTAAAATGATATTTGAGTTATATTTTCAAAAATCCAAGTTATAATGAAGTTTAACAATTTGGAAATGATATACAACATCAATAACATTTAATATTATCACTAAAGAGTTCACTTGCTATATTTGTGACATGTGACAAATAATTATAAAAAATGACATGTGACAAAATATTGTGAAAAAATGACATGTGACAAAATGATAGTGAGAAAACAACATGTGGTAGTAACTATTTTATTAGTATAGATAACGATTTTTATATTCCTTTGAACAGGTATTGTTTTGTTTTATTAGTATAGATAACGATTAATAAAAATAAAAGGCAGTCCAATAATATTTCACCAAGTATTGAATGGCTAGAGTTTTTGTTAGGTGCAAAGGTGCGATGGAGAAAGTAGACAACGTAAATCATAATGCAAATTCGGTTTAGTGACCAAATATTTTAATTTGCTTGCTAAACAGAAAGTATAAGATTTTGTATCATTACTGGTGTGGTTAACACCAAATGAATCTTCCTATGATAAATACATGATACGTAATAAAAATAGACGTGGGAAAATGAAAACAAAAATGTTTATTTGGTGTGGTGGTTTAACCATGTAAATCTCACATTCACGTGCATTTATTACATGTAAATCTAATATTGTTCTAAATATCCAAATCTATTCTTACTCAAATATCCAGATTTGTAAAATCGATTCTCATGCCAGATCATCCGTATTAAATATAACAAGATAAACATTTGATAATTTTAGATATTTAAATTATTAATGTTAATTAGAAAACTCCACGTACATTCTTAGCTTGTACGTACGTTTTCCAAACGACTCATCACATGTGTATCATCACCCAATCCATTGACAATTAATCATGTGAAAGTGAATTCACAAATGAAGCTAAGGCATACTAACTAATTACAAACGTGCATGTATAGAAATTAAGTGGATCATGCAAATTAAATACATATTTGAAAGATCAAGAATACATCAAAAGAAGTAATCATTTAACTAACTAGCTATTATTATTATTGATCACGTACTCTAAAATAATGGACCCATATGCATTCACGAGTTAATTAACCATACATATGCATGTTCCCCAAACAAAACATAAAACAAATCACAAATAAAATCACTAGCCAGATCTCAAACCCTAATTAGTAATTATCATATTGATCCAATCGTCCACAAATTAATCTTCATTGATCATCAGGTAATTCCATGATGGGCAGCTCATTAAGGTCAAAATCATGAACCACTTTACCCACAGCAACTCTATCGTTGACATGATTGGTGCTGTCGGGTGCATCGGCTACTACCTTAGACTTATTGTTCCGCGAATAATTAGGAGCGTCTTCTTTAGTTGGATCGTTATGATCGACATGTGGTGATGGGGCTGATCTTTTGCTTCCGATGCCAATATTCCACTTATGATCAACTGCAGGTAGAAACCTACCCGAACTGCATTCTCCTTCTTCTTTTAATTTCATGGATGAATGGGAATGGAAATGGGAATGGGGTGTGATTAGCAGTGTGTGGGGCCGGATGACGACGGTGCTGATGTCGGAGAGGTTCTTGGGTAGCACCGAGCCCCACCCGTTGCAGCATGAGCTGCTTTTCAGATGATTGTAAAGGGTCTTTGCCGACGGTGCATAATCGCCACAGATGAAACATATGAAGTTACCTTCGTCGTCCGCACACCGCAAAATCAATCTCTGATCAGGACCTTTACTACTACCCTCCACCTCCATATATAATATTATTGCATCAATCGATCTGCAAATTAATTCATTCCATCAACATCTATGAATATCATGAAATCTCCATCAGAAGATACATAGATAGATATATAATCAAATATATAAGCTAGCAATAAATAAATACGTACGTACAGAATTGAATTAATCTTCGGTGGCGTAAGGTTCTGATCGGTGTTAATTAAATGATATGATGCTCATTGGGGTTGATATATATACATGTAGATGTAGTGTACACCCACGTTCATTTAAGAAAAAAAAATATATATGATGTACGTAGTAGTGTTTGTATGGTATTCAAATTCATATATATTTATCACGTACTTTTAGTTAAACCCACTATTAAAAATGTTATCCAAACTAATCTGACAAGTGGCGATTTTGAAAATATTGATTCGGATTTCAGATGCTTTTTTTTAATTTTAAATTGTTACTATAAATACAGTTTTATTAACATATTTTTTTTATTAGAATGCAATTTTTATATTGGTAATGTATATTTTATCTTACAAAATCCAATTTAACTTCATATAATATACATTTTAAACGTATTTAATTTTCCAATTAAGAATGCAATTCACATATTGGATCGTTAGTTTTTTAAATTTTTACAAATATTGAACTCCTTAACAACCAATACAGTAGTATGGTGAAGCAGTACGTGTTAATTAACTGTTTGAAGGAAGATCATATATATACGTACCACAATAAACACGGAATTCATCTTCGGTAACGTAGGGTTCAAGTTTGTGATCACAATAGGCCAGAATGCATATGGCTCGTTGCATTGGGTGTTGATATATATTTAGATTAGGTTAGAGCCCATGTGATATATGAGTGGAATAAATAAAACATGTTAAAATCGTTAGTTTTATAAATATTTTATTTTCTAGATGTTATTAGTCATTGGTGAAATAAAAATATAATGAATATTTAAAATTATAACAAATAACAAAACTAGAAATTATTACTTTATATTTAAAGAATATAATGAATATCTGAAATCATATGTATTAATAAATTATAAAATAAGAAAATTTATATTTTAGATGTTTGATAGTTTAGTTTACTTATTTTAAATAATTATCATTTAATATGTGAGAGATAAGAAATAAAATATAGATATGTTTGTTTTAATATTTTTAGTAAAAAAGAAAAGTCAAATTGATTGTTGTTATAATTTTTTTATTTATTATGAGAGAGAGACATGAAATAATATTTTTTATATGCTAGAATAATTATAACTGTCATTTTATATGCTATAATAATTACACGTGTCATTTTATATGCTAAAATGAAGACTCGTGATTAAAAAAACATTCTTTTATTATATGTTATAGATATAGTACACCGCCCTTCATAAAAACAAAAAGATCTAGTTTTTTTAACGGGAAATGTTTGCTTCGAATGATAGGTGGTATTTTAATCAGGCTCACCTATACGTTTTCCGGCCGGGACCGCACTCCCAACCCCTAGGAGAAAACCTATTGTTAAGAAAACCCTATATATTGCTCAACTCTAAGTGTTTTAATCAGTGTGAGACTTAAATCCATAACTTATCAATATTACATATATATTATGAGCACCATACGTTAAAGAGCTGGATTAAGAATCATTAATATAGTATTTAAACTCATGGGTATCTGCCTCCCAATATTTACATATCTAGTGTTTGTATAATATTGAAACTCCAAATATTTATTACTTTTAGTTTGAACCAACAATTAATTATGTTATCCAAACAAATCTGACCAAGTGACATTTGATAAATACTCATTCGATTTTCAGTGGCTTATTTTTATAATTTTTGATTGTTACTATAGATGGTGTTCTTTTTAATCTATTTTTAAGAATGCAATCCTTATACTAGTAATGTATATTTTTTGAAAACAATTTCAATTTAACCTCATATATATAGATTTAGTGTACACCGACGTTCATAAAAAAAAAATATGATGCACGTAGTGTTTGTATGGTATTCAAATTCATATATATTTATTACTTTTAGTTTGAATCCACTGTTAGAAATGTTATCCAGTCAAATCTAACAAGTGACAACTTTGAGAAGTATTGATTCGTTTTTTAATTGTTTATTATCTATCTATTAAAAACAAAGTGAAAGAAACAGTAGATTGTAAGATCACATCCGTCCGTTTTATAATCTATGATGGAAAATCAATGTTGTCTTGCCTGGCTGCCCCAGCATGTGCTGGTAAGCCCTTCCACGTTCATTCTAAAAGAAGCTAGGATCTTCTAAGAATTAGAGGGTACCAACAGCCTTATCCAAGACCGGATATTAAAAACAAAGTGAAAGGAACAGTAGATTGTAAGATCACATCCGTCCGTTTTATAATCTATGGTGGAAAATCAATGTTGTCTTGCTTGGCTGCCCCAGCATGTGCTGGTAAGCCCTTCCACGTGTTGCCTCAAGATGTCATCGTGTAATGTTGCCTTGCTTGGCTGCCCTACCACGTGTTGTTAAGCCCTGCCACGTGTTGCTTCAAGACATCATCATGTTGGTACATGAGATGAAGCAGACACGTAGAAGAAAAGGAGAGAGAGAAGAATAAAAGAGAGAACAAGTTCTCCATATTCCTTCACAAATGAGCTCTTCAGATCGAAGCAATCATCAGCTTCATCTTCCTCTCTGGTCTTTTTAAATTCCAATTGCTTTCCTCCTTCAAAGTTATGTTTCAATTTTCAGATTTATGTTCTGCGTTTTCAGTGGGTCTAGCCATCAGTTGCAGAAACATGATTGTTCTGATATGTTATTCAGTAATTAGAGCAATGTTTAACATCAGTTTATGTATATACGATGGGAGTTTGTGGTTTAAGACACATTTTTATTGTTATTTAAGAGAGAAGAAGCAGATCGATAGATAGACAGGAAACAAGATCGATATGGAGGAATATTAATTGGAAATCAGAGAGGATGATCGGTGAATTTTCTCCGTTTCCGGCGAGCAAGGTAGAAGGTAAAATTCGCATGTTTTATATTGTGATTCCTATTGACATTCTATTTTTCAATGGCCAAGAGTTTCATGAAATTTTATGTAGCTTCCGGCCAAGAGTTTCATGAAGTTAAGTTTGGTAAGATTGTTTCAATTCTTTTTCGTTTATTGCAGATCCTTCAACCCAAGACATCGTTCATGTCGACCTTCCTTTGAGTTTTTACAAGTTTAGCCTAGCTATTTATGATAGCTAATAAGAAGAGTTGTTAGTTCTGGTTCTCTAATGTCCATTCTCCGGTACTTAAACCTTTGAACCCATAGATTGGGGCCCTGACAAACGTGTTCTCTTTTAAATCTTATTTAATTTGTCATTCAAGGCTATTGTGTTAACAGTCATGAGTGGTTTAATTAAATGAAATTTCACACCAGACAGTTCGAAGGAAATAATTGTTAGATGTGAGTGCATGCATCTTAGAGCTTCGTCCTATTACGAGTAAACCGATTTCAACATCAGAAAAGGTCGGTTGGTAGTTTTGTGTCTCTTAATCTGTGAGTTGATTTTCATATTAAATTAATTACAAGGCTAGGATTTGGGGAGGTCATTAGTAGTATAGTTTTTATTAGAAGTTGGATGATCGTTTCCTGGAACCCTAGGTTAATTTTAGGGAGTCGTAATATAAAATATATCAATATCAATTCTAAAGATTTCACTAATAGTTTTGATAAGTTATGTTACTCTTGTAGTTTGTTGTAGAAACTGCAGAAACTAATAAGCTTAATTGATGGTTCAACCGCTGAATTATTATCGCTAAATTGTTGTTGTGCCAGAGACTACTTCGTTGAATTATTATCGCTGAAGAGGAGTGTTAACATGTTGATATGTATAACTACTGTTATGGTTTGTTGTAGAAACTACGTACAATATTATAAAGCTTGCGTTTTGTATTTCTTGCTTCAACCTCATTCAGCTTGCGGTCGTCACTAAATCGTAAAATGCCCGCTACTAAAATTGTCCGAGTATATTTATACGTTATTATCCCATAAATTCCTTTTCAATTATCAACCGAGTCCAAAATAAATGCGTAAGATGGTCATATTAATGGTACTTCTAACGGGAGGCATCGCCTTACCTTCCTTTCCATGCCTTCTTTTTCCGGTGTGATCTGAACCTTGATTGCATTTTCTTAGTTTCTTTACCGTTGTTTTCTTTTATGTTGTTTTTCTGTCTTCTTGTGATCCTTTAATATAACGGGATAATGTGATCCGTTAATATAACGGGATAAGCTAACAACAAGCAGATGCTGCACGACAACGTAAAAGCATGATGCTTTGCTGCACGACAACAAAAAAAACATGATGCTTTGCTGCACGACAACATAAAAACATGATGCTTTGCTGCACGACAACATAAAAACATGATGGTTTGCTGCACGACAACATAAAAACATGATGGTTTGCTGCACGACAACATAAAAACATGATGCTTTGCTGCACGACAACATAAAAACATGAAAGAACTAATCGCGCAACGCGCGAACGGAAAAAAACCTAGTTTTTTTTTAATTTTAGATAGTTACTATAAATAGTGTTGATTGTTGAGGAATAATTTAAATTACACGAACTTTCACAAAAAAGAGTGGTTAAACTCAATACCTTAAACCTTAAACGGTTTTATGAATAAAAATATAGGTTTCTGCCTAGGGCTCACAACTTTTTGGATCCCTAATATAAAACGCAAAATATACATATATATTGTCTAGTATGACAATTTACGTTTTTGATTTCAGGTTAGAAACATTAATTTATTCAATACCCTTTTTCTATTGTTGTTGACTTAATAAAGAAAAATTAGCTCTCTAGATGAATAATAGAAATCTATATCTATATTATATATAAAGTATTTTAGATGAATATATTTGTAATTTTACATAAAGTGTAAAACACATAAAATATTTTTTTAAGCATACAGTATAAGTGTTTAATGCAATAATTTCTAAATTACCCCCATTTAATAAACTTCTCTTTATTAATACATTATTTAATACACATTAGATTATTTAATTTAATTCATTGTGTATTATTTTATTTATTATATTTTAAATTAATATTTAAATCTACATTTACTTTTTAAATCCTTTATAACTAAATATAATTTTAATCAAATATTATTTTATTTAAATAATTTAATTTATGACCATTATACTATATAACTTATACTCTCAGGTTAAGTCAAATTTACACTTAATATCTTAAACTTAAAAAAATTCTTCTATTTTCTTTTAACCAATTTACAATATAGCACATTAACTTTAATAACATTACCGTTTACATATTCGCTATTATTTTCTTATATTTCGAGGGTTCATTTTTTAACAGCATTATATTTTTTAATCAGTGTTTCACATGTGAATTTTTTAAAGTTGGTTAATACTAACGTATAAATCATTAGAATTAGCATTTTTAAAATTTACAAGCCCTTGCATAGCACGGGTCACCCTACTAATATTTTTCAAATCAAAATTAAAAATATAATCTGATTTGAAATGGTAAAAGAAAAAGAAACTAGATGCCTTAGTTGAAAAGAAGCCCCCGTATTTTCACTCCCTTGTATTTAAATTTAAAAAAACAAAAAAGAAAAAAATATTTATTGATATATTTATTTATTTTAGATTAGTGTGATTTTAACACAACTGCTTTTAATTTTAAATGGGTTAATTATATATTTATTTAAAAAAAAGTATTTGAATATTTATAATTTATAAATATAACTTTTTGTTTTTCATTGTTACAGTAATTCATAACTTAATCATACGAGATATTTATACATTTATGAATTATGTTGTTTTTATATTTTCAATTCGTGTATTACACGGGTTTGCTAAAACTAGTAATAATTATAATAATATAAAAATATTATTATTATTATTATTGGGTGTCTAGAGGCGGCTTACATGTGGAAAATAAGATGACCGACTTAAGCTTTAATATGAAATGATAATTTTAATAGTGATGGATAATGATTTCAACGGTGCAAAATGGGTGGGATTTGTGGTTCCTAGTTAGGTGGTGATGTTAAGTTTTGTTTTTTTTGAAAGGAGATGTTAAGTTTTGTTAACCATGTTTTTAGAATCGGATCGAACGACGGATCGAATGACGGATCGGATGACGGATCGGATGACGGATCGGGTGACGGATCGGATGACGGATCGGATGACTTACGGGTTCATTGGTTGAACCGGTTGGACTGTATTAAAGAACATGATAACTTTATAATTAATTTACAAAAATATATGTATAAGAATAGAAGAATATTAACAAATTAAAGTAAAAAGAGCTAGAAATCATAAAAGAAAAAATTAAAAAAATTAATGATTAAATAACATATATATATCTATCTATTATCTATACTACATATAAAGCATTTTAGATGGATATATTTGTAATTTTACATAAAGTGTAAGACATTTAAAATATTTTTTAAACATAAAGTACAAGTGCTTAATGCAATAATTCCTAATTTACCCCCATTTAATAAACTTCTCTTTATTAATACATTATTTAATACACATTAGATTATTTAATTTAATTCATTGTGTATTATTTTATTTATTATATTTTAAATTAATATTTAAATCTACATTTACTTTTTATATTCTTTATAACTAAATATAATTTTAGTAGAATATTATTTTATTTAAATAGTTTAATTTATGATCATTATACTATGTAACTTATACTCTTAGGTTAAGTCAAATTTACACTTAATATCTTAAACTTAAATACATTTCTTCTATTTTATTTTAACCAATTTACAATATAGCACATTAACTTTAATAAAATTACTGTTTACATATTCGCTATTCTTTTCTTATATTTCGAGGGTTCATTTTTTAACAATATTATATTTTTTTATCAGCGTTTCACATGTGAATTTTTTAGAGTAGGTTAATACTAACGTATAAATCATTACAATTAGCACTTTTAAAATTTACAATCCCGTGCATATAGCACGGGTCACCCTACTAGTAATCAATTGTAGATCTTTTAATTTTAATTTTCTCATTTTTCTCTACTATTAAATCATTACATTTAACTACTAATCATAATATTTATTTTTTATATTAAAAATAGTTTTTAATTAAGTTAAAAAGGTCTTTTAATAAATTAAAAATTATTCTAAAACATAAACTATGAAGTATTATAAATTTGATTTTTTGAAAAAATAGAATTTATATAAACCAAAATAATTAAAATTCGGAGTTATAATAAAAATATTTTTAAAAATGACATCTTTTAAAACGATTTGATTTTGAACAAAAAATATATTTTTTTAGAAACCAAAAGTTAAAGAAAATGTACTTATAGTTTTTACTCATATCTAATTTTAATCATATTTTATCTTAAAATATCATTTTATAATTAATAAATTATTATTACTTAATTATTTAATATTTTATTTATCAACTCATGTAATACACGGGATGCTAACCTAGTTATATATATATAGTTATATATATAAATATATATAGTTATATATATAATCAAATATAAGTAATTTATATATGATTTATATATGTATTTTATAGTTATATATAATACTTAAATATATTTATATATTTAACACAATAATTTATGGTTCAATACCCCGTTTTTACCCAAAAAATCAAAAAAAAAAACAAAACCGGTTCGAACCGGTCCGGTTTCCCGGTCCGACCACCGGTTCGACCAGACAAAAACGATCCGTAGCTGATCGGACCGGCCACCGGACCGATTTATGGTCGAATCGGTCAAACCGGCCGGTCCGATCCGGTCGTAACAACATTGGTCTCACTATACTCTAATAAAAAGTTGACTCAAAGCCTGCTACGGTTCATGGGTGTGTTATGTAATTTTTTTAACATGCAGCGTCCTCAAGAAATTTAGTATAATTTCATAAAGTTTTCTTATCGCAGTCTCGTTTCTAAAAATAATGATTCGCACTGCATGTAATCGTCGCTTAAAATAATAAATCGTTAACGAGAGGACCATATATGAAACGAGAACTCACTCTTTCAAACTTACCTACATTTATATTTTTTTTGGTGATGAGCATTGTTTTAATTAATATCTGATCAAATTTAAAAGTAATGATTTCTTGTACTAAAAGAGTGGTTGGTAGCGCAGACCAGGTAAAGACTATGTGTTACCGTTGCACCCTTGGGCGGTGTGTGGTGCCCTATCAACTTGATCGTGCCCCAACACCGTTACACCCCTGATTTAAATGGGTGTGGGGCTACCCACCTTCGGGCTGGTCACGACGCTGCTAACGGTAATATTACCGTTTTTCCTCCACCACCACCTTAAATTCTCCATTCAAACTCCACCACTTCGAATATTACTCATAATACATCTTCAAATTATATAAAATCAATTCTCCCACACATAGAAATCCTACACTATAAATCAATTACTTTCACTCTTTCTCTCTATATGGAGTTTTCATCTTCGTCTTTGAATTCTCAAGAAGATGCCGTTATCCTGAAGCCAGACAAGTTAATGATCGAGTTTATGAATGAAGTAATCCAAGATTTAACTCCTCAAACTAAAGAAGAGGACCGCATCTCCATCGGGATTATGAGGCGGCTCATAGGTTATTGATACATGACTACTTTTCTGAAAAACCGATGTACGATAGAAAAACCTTTTAGACGATGTTTTCGTATGAGTGGAAAAATTTTTCTATGAGTAGTTAAAGATTTGCAATACTCATACAAATTTTTCCAACAAAGATAAAAGGTCAAGGGGTACTCGGCTTTTCGAGTATACAAAAATTTGCGTCGGCTATTCGTCAACTAGTGTGCAACCTCACTAGACTTGAATATATTTGCCAAGATAATATTTTAAATAATTGTTGTGGTTTGGATATACGGAAAGAGATAACTTAGGAAGCCAACGTGGATGATATTCCACGGCCTCCTTGTACGATAATCAACAAGCAAAGGCTTTGAAATCATGTGGAAATACGTTCTACTAACCTTCATAATGCCCTTCGTGTGGATTTGGTAGAGCATGTTTGGCGGTATCATTCTCATGAGTTGGGTTCAAACTCATAGTAGGAGTCGTCTTATTAGTTATGTTTATTGATTTGTGTTTGTGTTTTTTATTTGAAACTAAGGATTTTCCTTGTTTTCTATTTTAGTTACCTTTTCTATTATAAAGTTAGCGAAACATTATTTTTTTAATTTTTTTCTACTGTATTTACTTATAAACTAACGTAAATATTGTGACTAT
>BJCN01327659.1:0-10848 GCA_018326445.1 Flaveria brownii
CTTCCTTATGATCCAACAGAGGTGCTTTGAGCTCTTCTTCTTTGAGTGTTGAGGTCATTTTGTTGTTTGTTTTGAGACTTATGTATCCGGTTTGGTTGTTTAAAGTTTTCATAAAATGATTTGTCATTATTCAAAACAACTTTGGTGTGTGGAGTCTGTCTAGGTATTCCACCTTTATCATTGTTAGGAACAATTGTTTGCTTCTCAGTTGATATTTTAGTCTGAGATTATATGTTTTGGTTTTTATTCTTTTTGTTAGAAAAAATTTTTTTAGTGTTGTGATTATTTCTATCAGAAATTGAATAATAGTTGTGAAAATGACATGTTTCAGTACTTTGGTTATTCATGTCACAGTACTTGCAATACTTTCCATATTTACACTTTTTAGTATTGTGAGTGTATTGATCACACCATTCACAGTAGGGTAAATTGAAAGTATTTTGATTTATGAAAACTTTTGATTTTGAGGAATATTAAAAGTTAATGTTTATTGCCTTGGCTGTGTGATGGTTTTGCATTTTCATTTACTTAGTCTTTTAGCATGCTCAGTGGAAGATTCAGCATTTCTTACACTTGAGCAAATGTCAATTATTTGCTTTTGATTTGTTTGTTTGAGTGATGGATTAGACACATTTGAAACTTTTGTAGTTTTAGTAGATGGTCAATCAGACTCATCATTCAAAAGATATTCATATCATCATCAGAAGTATGGACATAAATTCCTTGTTTTCTCCTTGACAAAAGTCAATTGATTTGATTTGAGGTGAATTTTGACTTTTAACAAATTTAGTCAATGGTGACTTTGATGATAATAATGATGTAGGCTTTGATTCATTAGTTCTATCATGAGGGTCAAGTGAATCCTCATGCTTATTGGTCATGCATTCAGGCAATGGGATATAATTGTCACTGTATGGTGGGTTAACTTTGTTATACGCATGGCCTGAAGGTTCTTTAAAAGCCTTTTGCTGAGCAAGAAGTTCTTCAATTTTTTGATTGCTTACTTGATATTTCTAAGGTTTAACTTCTGTTTTAGCCTATGCTGTTTTTGATTGAGTTAATGATTCAGAGAGCTGCTCAATCTATGTTGTCAGTGTTAGTTTTTCAGACAACAGCTTGTCTAAATCATTATAAAGTGACAAAATATTGATTGCATATTGTTTCTATTCAAATTTGAGACTGTCATTTAAAATGTTGTTTCAATCACTTTCTTAGAAAGTTGATCGGCATGCTCTTTATATCGAGTAACCTCATCAATGCATGCTTGTGTGAATAGATTTTCTTTCACCTCCTGCAGGATCTTAGTTTCTCCTCAAGTGTGCCATGAGGGCATGATCTGAATATTTTATCTCTGTTTCGTACATACTTCAATCACATTCACCATCTTGTTTGATAATCATTGCTGAAGATTTGGTGTGTTGATTGGGGCTGTATTATGTGATTTGAGGTGGTGTTGTAGAAAATGGTTCTAATTGGTGGTGGAAATTTTCTATTGGTTTGATATCCACTTAATGCTTGTGGTTGCTGATTGTTTCTATCTGCTCTTGGTTGTTGACATTCTCTTGAGAAGTGTCCATATAGTTAACAACTATAACACCACACTTTTGATTTGTCAACCTCAATCTTAGTCTTTTATCCATGTTCAAACCCCTATTCCTTTGAAGAAATCTTTTGGATATATAGAAAATTATTTCCATAGACCATTAAAGATCCTTTTCGTCAACCATGTCTGGTGGAAGTTCATCCAAATCTTGTTGGATGATTTATGATGGAGTTAGGTTTGCACCTAGGTATGCCTCAAAACTGGTTGAAAAGGCTGCAATGCTGCCTTTTGTTATTCACTTTAAAGAATGATTGTGAGTTCATCCATAGGTTTGTCAAACTTGTGTATGTTTTGACTATGTGAGTGTTGCTGTTTGCTTGAACTTGATGCATGTTGGTGCTGCTGTTTGCTTTGAGGTGTTGCTTCATGAGAAGCATGAACAACAGTCTTTTTGTACTTTTGTCTTTGCTTGGGTGATTCTGGAGATGAGAAGAATAATGTGTCACTTGAGTCAATGAATTATTCTTCTTCATCCTCTCAGTGCATGTTAGGAATGCACTGTTTATTGTTTGCATTTCCTTTAACTTGTATGATTCAACATGCCCTATTGTGTTGTTGTTTCTGAATCTTTCATCATGTTCTAATGCCTCCACCTTGGAAACTAGAGCATCTAATGATAATGCTTCAAGATCCAATATTGCTTTCATTAAAGAGACATGCAGCTCTCTAGTAGAGTGTGAAGCATCTTTTTGTTGATCTCCACTGATTCATACTTAAGCCCATAGACAATCATCTTATTAACTAGTTGTACAAATATGTGGAGCTATTGTAGTATGGATTCACCCTGGATGTGATGAAAAGTTTCATATTGTGTTCTTAGTTTTTCCTTCTTGATTTCTCTGATTTCCTCACTTCCTTCACAGATGGTGTGAAGAACTTTCCAGAGTTCATATACTGTTTTGAAGTTCTCTACCCTGGTTAGAATCTCAAAAGGCAGAGTCATGGATAAGATAGTTTATGCTTTCATGTTAGTCTTGACTTTCTTCAAGTCATCACCAGCTACCTTTTCAGGCTAACTGGCTTCTGTATGTTATAGTTAGGACCTAAAGTCAATAGAATGTATGGTCACTCAGTAATTGAATTCCATAGGTCAGGGTCCTAGAAGATAATCTAATTTCTAAATATAATCTTCCACTATTTGAGGTCTGTTTTGTACTTCAATCTTGGTGTTTAAGACCACTATTGGATCCAGACACTTCATCAAACATGTTTGTAATGATTTAACTTAATGGTTTAAGTTAATTTGTTTGATTATTTAGCTCGGTGCTAATTTGTTTTATCTTAAGGTGATTATTTATCCAAGTCCAATTAGTCACTAGGATTTGTTTGATTTGTTTATGACTTTTAATTACCGAATAAAGGAAATTTAATCGATTTGAATTTTAATTAATAATTCCTAGGTAACGTCAGTCAGGCACACTGATGGTAGGGAATATTCTGTGATAGTCAAAAACCCTTTTAATTTCTGGTCAATGAAAGTCAAAACCCTAAAAACATTAAAAACATAAGAAATGTGTTGATAGAAAAATTAAAAAGGTAAACTTAATGAATTTTATGAAAATTCAAATAAAGAACGGGTTTTCACTTGTTTTGATGATTAAATCAACAAAATCGCGGAAGATTTTGAAGATTTGATAATGAAGATGAACTAGGGTTTTAACCTAGAATAGCTGCAGCCGAGCAACTTGTATCAACAACAATGATTTTTGTTGTTTTGATGACTAAATCGAGTATATAACAACTCAAAAATTGATGTTTAAATACAAAATGGATTGAAATCAACCAAAACAGTGTTTGAATGCTGAAAAACCGATAGAATAGTACCCGTATACTGTTTTATCCAAAATCCTCTTAAAACCGATTTGGTTTTGTGAGTTTTGTGATGATTATGTTTAAAAACAGTTTGTGAATGATTTTTGGGATCTTTGTTACCAACAACACATATTCTTCTTCAATATGAACCAAAATAGCCTATTAAGACATGTTTTTGAACTTTTGATGAATGGATGAGTAGAAGAGTGTTCTTGTGTGGTTTTATACTCGATATGCATGATTTTGAAGTTAATCAATAGTAGAGATCATTGTATTGATTGAGAGGACAAAAAATTAGTAGTAATTTAAGCCAAGACTCTAATACCACCTAATGAAATCAGCCTGTTCTTGAACAAACTTAGAGTTCTATTCTTGACAAGGATGATCCTCCAAGGACCTTTTCAATCTCTCAACAATGAATCAACACTCAAACAACATGGTATAGAACCTGATGATGAATGATATGACTGCTATTTATGTGTGTGATTGGGTGATTATGTGTTTGTGCGATTGAATGCTCAGAGAATATAAAATGCTTGTTTGATTGATAATCTGTTCAAAAGCTTACAAAGAATTGGGGGTACAAGGCTATTTATAACCTATGCACAATTACAAAAGTACCCTTATGTAAAAACAAATTACATAATAATCCTAAGTCTAAGTGTTGCACGCTACAGATGATGAAGTGTCCGCTATGGATGAGAGAATAAGTTGTCTGCTGTTGATCGATGGTTGTCCGTTGTGAACACTTGGTTGTCCACTTTGAACATTTGATGATTGTTTTGATGTTGTTCGCTGTGATGTTGTTCATCCGCTATGGACAGTGAACATCCGCTGTGGACTTGTTCATTAGCTGTGGACTTGTTTATCATCTGTGAGTACTTGGATATTTCTTAAGACTTCATCCGATGTGACTGCTTATGTATTCGCTGTGGGTAATTCTTCATCCGCTGCCAACACTTGCAAAATTCTGTTTATCTACAAAACCTGTAACAAGCAATGTAAATAATAATTAGTGTTTGGCTTTAATGATACTTGTGTTTATATGTTAGTATATGGTTGTTTGGATGTTAGAACATGTTTGATTGAATAAGGCATACATTATCTTTCAATGAACTTGTTGTAGTCCAACATTTGAGATCAAATTGTTGGGAAATGTTTGTTAGAGTGATATTTTAAGATTAGCCACTTTTGTTTATTTTTTTACAAGTTCTATTAAAAAAAGTTTATAACTTTAACTTTTATATACGGTATTATTTTTTAATAAAAAATACATCATAAAATTGAGTATTTTTTTATTTTTAAAACGAGTACAATATTGTTATATAAAAAGATAATAAATTATTTACGTTTTAAGTCGATATCTCGTTATTGTGTCTTTAATGCAGTTCATTGTGTCTTTTTGTTAGTTATTGATTTTTTTCGAATACTATTATGTTTGTCTAAAACGATGAATTTAAAAAAAATATAATGGTGGAATAACGTTGTTGTGTATCTATAATATGTAAAACATAATAATAAATTAACAACTGATTAATACAATATATTAAAAATAATGACAAATTAAATAATGTCTCATTATTTTTTTGATTGTCATTGTGTTATCCTGAACACTATAAGGTTTGAAAAATACATTGATGAAATAACATCATTATGTACTTTTAATTGTAAAACACAATGATTAGATAATAAGAAGTTTATATAATCTTTTAAAAAAACAATGACAAAAATAATAAATTTTATTATCTTGATGAATTTTGAAAAATAGACTGGTGAAAGTATATCATCGGTGTATTTTAAGTTGTAAAATACAATGATAATTAACAAGTTTATATAAATGACTTATTATGTTTGATCGTCGTTGTGTTATCCTAAACAATGAGTTTTGAAAAATACATTGATAAATAACATCCTGATATATTTATAATTATAAAACACAATGATAAGATAACAATAAGTTTATATAATAAAATACAATGATAACATAATTTATTATGTTTTTTGCTCATCATTATGTTATCATAAACACTAAAAGTTTCGAAAAACACATAAATAAATAGTATCATTAAAAGACACGATGATAAAAATAACACGAAATATTTAAAACGTAAAATACAATGATAAATAATAATTAATACAATAAACTGATATTCAATTGAAATAATCACCTGACGAATTAGACATAACGATTTAATTATTTGACACAATAACTAAAATGACCCCTCCCTTCCTCTTATAAAACAATAGAAGAAAATATTTTAAGCTTAAAATCATTCTTATAGTTTTTATATTATATACATTTTTTATTATAATCCTACTCTAATAATTAAGTAATTGATTAGCCGATGGCATGGGTATAAAAATATGATAATACATACTTTATTTGCAATTTGCACAAACGGAGACGATAATAATTTATTTGTTAACTTTAATAAAACATGTGTCAAGGTCCCTCTTGCTTTTAACTCGTAGTCAGTCATATGCATCTGTCAATTTGAGGACATTTGGGTAGGTGGAAAGTCGATGACAATGCATACTTTATGTTATCATATAAAGGTGAAAACAAATGTTTTCTAATATAAAGTTCAAAGTATGAGAGAACCACAAATTCATTTTCTTAATTCATGATTATGTCTTTTGTAGTGATTTCTACAATGATGAAAAATAATATGTAAAAAAACTAGTTGTAAGTTTCACGTTTATTTCGTTATAGGTTTTGATTTTCTTAAATAACAAATATGGTATGTTGGTATTGTATTTTATTCTATTAGAGCATTCACAGTTCATTTTTTATTTTTATGTGAGTGATTGTACTATATTATAGGGGATGATTGTGAGTGGTCGTGGGTGAAAAAGATTGAAAATTTATGGGGATTGTACCGTATCTTCCCATATTTGAGGAAACACATTACAACCCTCATAATTTTTTTAATAGTTTTTAAAGTGCTTATGAGTGGATAAGAGAGAAAAATATAATAATATAATTATAAAAAATATTATTTAATTAAAAAAGAGAAAAAGTAGTGATATATAGTGTAATTATAAAGATAAGTATGAGGGATGGATTGTAAATGCTCCTAGAGTATTCACAATCCATCTTCTATACTCATTCTTATAATTATACTAAACATCAATATTTTTTCTCTCTTATTTTTAGTTAAATAATATTTTTTCATACCTTTATAATTATATTTTATCTATCATACACTAATAATTACTTTTAAAAATATTAAAAAATTTATGAGGTTGTACTGTGTTTCCCCAAATATGAGGTTGTACCGTGTTTTTTTCAAATATGATAAAACACAGTACATTTTCTATATAAATTTCTACATCTTTCACTCACAATCATCACTCATAATATAAGACACTCACTCATATATATATATATATATATATATATATATGAGGAACGGTCAGCGAATGCTCTTAGTGTTAACAAAATAGATTTTCCGTAAAACAAAACGAGTGTAGTGGTTTTTTAATCTATTTTTAACAATACAGGAATAATAACATATAATAAATGGGTGTTCATGATATGATTGTAACGGCTTTAAGGTTAAACTTAAAGTGAAACCGATATAAATGTTTCAATCACTATAAACGTAAAACAAGACCCCATAAATTGAAACTAATGAACACCAAATTGTAGTATTGCCTATAGAGCCTTCAAAAATCAACATAAATAAATAATTTTTGGTATATGTTGGGTTGGTCCAAGATTTCTATAGTACTATAAAGTAACTATTAATTTTTTGTTGTGGTTCGCCTTGATAACAGACAATCCCTAACCAACCCACAAACAAAACCACTCAACCTGATTGATTTTAAAAACTGAAAAGTAACTAAAAAAGTAATCCATAAAACCAAACCAGCTACCGATTATATGATTTTTTTATAGGTTTCACTGATTTAAAACTAGATTGAAAACTCAAGACATCCATTGTGTATCATTACTAGCAAAAATTAAAGCTTTGTAGTGGAAAAAAACTAATGATATGGTGACTTTAGGAACAATGTTATTAAATGACTCAAGCAAAGAAATTGTCGTTATGATAGATTTTTTTTTTTGAAAATTTGTCGTTATGATAGATGCATGTCACATACCTATCAATGATAACTTGACATAACAGTGGTTCAAATAATTTTTAATAATCATATGTAAAATTAATACTATAATTAAGGGAGGTTAAATGAGCTCGTGAGCTACTTGAGATCGTCTAGTTAAAAACTTGATCAAACTGAGTTTAATAGAGCTCGGGACCGAGCTAGAGCTCATACTAAAGCTCATTTAAAAAACAATCTCGAGTCTAAGTTTCACATATCGAGCTAGAGCAAACTCACCGGCCTAAAATGAGCGTTATATTTACGAAATTTTATATAATATATTAAATGTATATTAAAGTAATGATTGTTATTATATATAAAGTTATGATTAAAATGATAAAACATATCGAAAAAATAATAAATATAAATATACACAAAAATAAATCTAAAAACATGCAAATAATAATAAAATCGATCAATTATCAATGAGCCGAGCCTAAACTAAGCTTGACCCTGAAAAACTACTTATGAGCCAAACTCAACTTGAAAAATAAATCATTAAACAAGCAGAGCCTCAACTCTTTAAAAATTTAAACGAGTTGGGCTTGAGTTTAAACTAGCTTCAGATTTACTCTGCTCGTTTACACCCCAAGACACATCCATCCACATCCATCCGAAACACTTGAAAGTATCACATCCATCTCCAAATGTTATTACTCCACACTATTATTAATAAAAATCACAACCATGATACCACTAACCACACATCAAACACCACAGAGGTTTTAGTATGTGTGGTTAGTTTTGGTTCATTCAATCATCCAGGGATGAATCATTTCGTGAAAATGAAAGTAAAGAAAAATTTTTTGAAGAAAACAATGGTAATTTTCTAGGTGATATTGAGATGATTGCAGAATTTGATCCGATAATGCAAGAACATATTCGACATATAAAAAATAATGAAATTCATAATCATTACCTTGGACATAATATGCAAAATGAACTAATTAGCTTATTAGCAAATGAAATCAAAACAAAAATTATTAGTAAAGTTAAGGAAGCTAAATATTTTTCAATTATATTAGATTGCACTCTCGATACAAGTCATAAAAAACAAATATCTATTATCTTACGATGTTTAGATATATCATCAACACCAATACAAGTTAAAGAATACTTTCTATAATTTTTAATAGTAAATGATACAATCGGTAAGGGTCTTTTTGATGTTATTATTGAAGAAATTAATAAGATTGGACTTGATGTAGATGTCATTAGAGGATAAGGTTATGATAATGGATCAAATATAAAAGGAAAACACCAAGGACCCTAGAGCGATTATTGGATATTAACCCTAGAGCCTTTTACACACCATGTGGTTGTCATAGTTTAAATTTAGTAATTAGTGATATGGCTAGTTGTTGTAGATATGCTAAGGATTTTTTTAGAATAACACGTGTTTATTCAATGTTTTCATCATCCACTAAAAGGTGGGGTATATTACAAAATCATATACCTAAGCTAACTCTAAAAGCATTATCTCAAACACGTTGGGAAAGTCGAATAGAAAGTGTTAAAGCAATTCGATTTCAAGCTCCACAATTAAGAGAAGCTTTATTGGACTTATATGATGAGATTGATGATGCTAAACTTCAAAGTGAGGTTAAGACCTTAATTATAAATGAATTTGATAGTTTTGGATTTTTATTAGGAATGGTTATTTGATATGACATTTTATATGCTATTAACATTGTTAGTAAAACCTTGCAAGCAAAAGACATACATGTTGATGATGCTATAAATCAAGTAGATGAACTTATTTGTTTTTTTAAGAAGTATAGAGATGAGGGATTTGAAAAAGCTATGATTGTAGCTAAAGAAATTGCTTTAGAGATGAATATAGAACCTGTTTTTCGTGATAAACGACTTATTCGTAGAAATAAAAAGTTTGATGAAAATGTTGATAATGAAATTATAAAAACACCAATTGAAAGTTTTAGAACCGATTACTTCTTATACATAGTAGATCAAGCTAGTTCTTCACTTAAAAGTACATTTGAACAATTTAAAAAGTTCGAAACTGCATTTGGTTTTTTGTTTACTATAAAAAAGTTAAAATCCGTCGATGGAGAAAATTTAAAAAAATATATATTTTTCTTGAAAATACTTTGAAACATAATGATAATGTAGTTGTTGATGGTGTAGATCTATTTCAAGAATTAAAATTGTTAAGAGAAATAATACATTTAGAATTTGACACAATGATTGATATACTAAATTATATTAACAATTCCCGTAACTGTTGTTTCTGCGCAACGTAGCTTTTCCAAATTTAAACTTATAAAAAAATATTTACGATCTACTATGTCAAAAGAAAAATTAAACGGTTTAGCTCTTTTGTCGATGGAAAAAGAATTTTTAAAAGAATTTGATAATGAATAATTTATTAAAGATTTTGCATAAAAAAGCTAGAAAAATAAACTTAATCTAAATATAATTATACAAGCATAATAAATAACTTTAAAAAAAATTTAACTCGCCAATTGTAAACTTATTACCTTATTATTGCCGGTCCCAAGACCAGATAAATGATGAGAGTTTATATAATATTCTTTTGAGGGCCTTATCTTTTTTGTTTGCTTTGTGCCTTCAAAAACATAAAGCCGACCCAGTTTGCTATCGGGTAATAATTGAAAGCCATACCCCTCTAATGATTCCAAAAAGGTACCTAGAATTCTGCTAAATCATGCTGGTCCTTTTTTCACAAGACAAATCAATCACGATTTTGTTTATGCTGGATTCATATATTGACTTTTGCATGATCAAACATCTCAACTTCAAAATTCATCGTCTGTTATAGCTAAATAATGGATGCCTACGTTAGTTTGTAACAATTGGGTCAAGATCCTTTATAATCAAGTAAATTTAAACATTACCTTTGCTTTTTAGTTTAAAAGATATTAAGTTAATTTGACCTCTTAAAAGATTAGAAAAGCTAATTTAGTAAAGAAGATTGAAGGTGAAATTCTTCTTTATAGGCTGTATTCCCGAGTCTTATTTAACTGCTAATGAAAGAAAATGAGTGGAAAATGAAAAATAATTGTGTTTCTGAGTTTTTTTAAGAAGAGAAATGAAAGTAAACAAAAAAACTTTGTGTTCTCGAGTTTGTTAAAGAAAGAAAATGAAAAAAATGAAAGGAAAATTTTCAATAATTTTCCCTTCTAACTTTTGTTTCAAATTAAATGGAAATGAAAAGAAAAGAAATAAAACAAATAAAATTCTTACTTTCTTTTTATTTTCTTTGAACTCTGGAACACGAAAATTTAAAATGTCTTTTTCTTTTTTTTTTCTTCTTAATTTTCTTTCTATTCATTTCTTTTCTTTCG
>BJCN01327660.1:0-19111 GCA_018326445.1 Flaveria brownii
CAACTTATTGTAACACAACAATGGCCAGTGTATATCTTCTAAACTATGTGACCATAAATTCCTTATCATTTGCAGGTAAAAGAAGTTATAATATCTTGCTTTATATTGGTGGAACAAGGCAAGGAGACTTTAGTGGTATGCATGAATATTAATCTGAACGTTGTTATACATCATATATATTTCTTTTATATTGTATATATTAAATAGGTACAAGTGTTGTTGTTGCTCTCACAGTTCCCTACTAAAATTTATTCTTTATTGAACTACATTCTTTCTCAATACACACATATGTATATATGTTTAGGTGTGGCATTTTTTGTAAATTATTTTAGAATCTTGATTTACAATGCGAGGGACTGAAGGAAGATGAGTTTGAGGCATGCTACAAATAGTCTACAACTTTGATGTGGATGATGTAGTCCACAAGTTAGAAAAGATGGGCATTGTTGCTAAGGTGAGATAACATTAGTTTTTTTTAGCTCTTCCATGAAATTTTTTTCTTTCTATAAACGAGAACTATTATCTCTTAATATCTTATTAGAGCTTACACTATTAACCTAACTGTTAATAGGTTGATTTTGTGTATTTTTTTCATCTTTTAACGTCCAATGAGCTTAATAGGTAAGCTCAAATATATAACTAAGATGGAAATGGGTCTAATGTGTCAAACAGATCCAAAGTCAACCAAGTGTTTGTTTAGAGCATAAAACCTCCTGCTTTTATTTATTTAAAGAAATCAATATTCAATGATGTGATTTTTGTAATCATATTTGACATGTATGAAAAGAACAAAAAGTGACGGTTTTATTGAGTTTTCAATTGTAGGATTCAATTGGAGGTATTAGTGTGTTGTTTTAGTTGTGCAAATGAGACCATTGGCCCCACAGTCGAAGAGCTTGTACTCAAGAAAACTCTCGAGCATGGTGGTTGATGTCAAATTCAACATGGCAAATGTGGTGTGCATTTTGTTTTTGTTAAAAGCGTTATAATATGTACCAATTGTATGTAACATATGTTAGTGTGGGTCGAAACAGATTAGGCTACCATCCTAAAAATTACAGTCCAAACAAACAAATTTTATAGGGGTCAAAATAAGTCAGGTTGGGTTATATAACAAAATGAATAATTATTATACGGGTCAAAATTGGTTAGATTGAGTTACATGTCAAGTAATAATTTTTTGTATAGGTCAAAATGATCTGGTTAGGTTCTATCGAATAGTATAAATATAATATTTATTTAAGTGATATAGAGGTATTGCCACATATATATTCTAAATGTTAAAAATATACGGTGTCCGTCAAACTAAAGTGACTGTTGATATTTATTTTGATGAATCATTATGGTTAAACCATGTTTGTTGTTATTTATTTGAGATCATTAAGGCATATGACGCACATATATTACGCGAGATTGATATATTAACAGAAAAAGAGTAACGCGTTATAAATTGTAGTTGCCGTCGCATCGCGCGGGTGCCATACTAGTTAGTTATAATGAACGTCCTTAAAGTAAGAGCTTGTAACAATTTACGTCTTTTAAGCTAATAAAAGTTGGTTTTTCTATAAGGCAAGCACTTAAATTACTAGATTGCTCTTTTTGAACGACCAACGAATAATTTTTAAGTCCGGTCACCCGGCTAAACCCATTGGCGAAAGGCCACCCACGCCCGCGAACACAGACATCACTGGTGACCCGGGTCGCCCACCAATCGAAGGGAAATCCACCACCCAAAGGCCCACTGTGGTAAAACCTTTGGCCCACTTGGAGCATATTGCACCTAGTGAGACTTCAACCCATGACCTCCACTTTAAAAAGTCATAGGATGTCTCCTCCTAAAACAGTTGATCTAGGACTCATTGACTAGATTGTTTTTACTATCGAAACTGATTTAAAATTAAATAAAAAACAACAAAGATGTAACCATTACAATTTACAATAGCATTAGTAGAGTATAACGAGGAAAATACCCCCATTCTGCTCACTTGTAACTATTTGAAATCAAATTTATTTGTGTGATTGACAACCTCACGTACTGGTAGATAAAATGTATATAACCAACTTAATCTCGTAATAGCTTTATATAAATTATTGTAGTCGGTTAAAAAGTCATTTAAATCATTGGTTATTTATCAATATTTATCTTTATCGTTTAATGGTTAGTTTTTTTGTGTGTGTTTTAAATATAACTGTTAGTTTTTTTCAACGGCGTTTGTCACTATCTTACGTATTTTAATAAGTATTCATGAAACATAATGTTAATCGTTCAAACTCGTAATAAGATGTCAGTTACATTTGCTTAATTGCTTTCTTCAAAACCGATTCTAAACTAAATTGACCCACAACAAGAGGAGGAGGATTGTCAAAGTGGCATGATGCTATTCATCATTGCCCTACGTTGGCTTTGATTGAGGGGAGTATTCTTTACGCGTCTTTTCTTTTAATTTTTTATTAATATTTATAACTTTGTTCAAAGGGAATCTTCAATCAACCTTTTAAGAGATGAGTAAGATTATTCTATAAAATGTATTTTATTTACAAACCGTGAGAAGATATAATGAGTCTAAAAAATCATAAAAAATTAATATATCACAATCTAAATCGAATTTCAGAAAAGTACTTCGGAGCCTCTGTTCCTCTCGTTGTCCTCTTTAAGAAAAAAATAAAAAAATAAAAAAAAAATAAAAAATATTTTCATCGTGTATTTATTATATGACACAATGAAGTCATTGTGTCTTTTATATTGACACAATGGTGTTATTGTGTCTTTCATGATGACACAATGAAGTAATTGTGTCTTTCATAAATGACACGATAAAAAAACATTAATTTTTTATTTTTTTTAAAAATTTTTCGTTTATTTTTTTTTCTTAGTGAATACGATTAGGGGAACAAAAGCTCAGAATTATTTTTTTGAAATTCGATTTAGATTGTGAGATATAATTTTTTTGTGTCTTTTTTTGACTCGTTGTGTTTTCTCACATCTTATAGCAAAAATACATTTTGTATTTGAACTTTTTTCTAAACATATTACCATGTTTTGTAAAATAAGTATTATTTTAATTGTATTTGTCTATCTAATTTTTTATCCGGAACCACACCTTTAATCCTGTAAAAAAATCATTACGAAGAAAACCTCATGTTTCAATTTTTTATCATAGTAAAACGACCTTCCAACATTTACCTGTTATGAATACCCTCATATTCAATCAACTTATAAACATTTTAAAACCACATATTTAGTAAATCATCGTCATACGCATTTCTTAAAAACATTCCTTCACCCCTCCATTATAATATTCCGACGGCACCCGACCACCAGTTCCGACAAACAACCGGCGGAGCACAACCACACCTCCGTCAATAAAACCACCAACCTACGGCAGATCTACACCCACTCCGGCAACTAATCACAATTATACACACTAACAGATGGTAATGGACTCACCGGAGCACCGCCGGAAGCGTAATCGTTTTCTGCAAACCACAAAAACAAAACTTTCACCTCGTCATCTTCCTCCTGTAAGATCTATTATTTACTGTTTCTTCCTCTTTGTTTCAACTTATCTCCTTTTCCGGCAACACACGGCGGCGTTTCATCACGTCGTATCACTCTCCAGATTACCACCGTTGTCTAACTCCCAACTTGACTCCGTTAGCGTGTTCAACAAGTTAAGCGAATTACCGCACTTTAAGATAGAAGATAGGGTTTCGTTTCCCGATCATACTCTGTTATTGATCTCGAAAAGTGCCAATAGCGAAATTGCAATCGATGTTGCTGTTGGAAACAGATTGGAATGTGTTTACAGAAGTAACAAATCGGGTTCCGATCTAGGTGATGGTGGTGGTATTATTAAGAGGATGAATGTGTTGTCGGTGGATGAATACACCGATAACCGTTTGATCGTCCGGTGTCCCCTCTCGCCGGCGAACTTCTCATCTCCGATCACCGTACAGCAACGTGGTGTAATAATCGATACAGTTGAAGATAAACCCCTAAATTCATGGGAGAATTTGGCGTATGAATCGGTGTTAGATGGAAAATCCGCCATTGTTTTCGTGAAGGGGATAACTCATAGACAAGATAAAGAATCCGACCCGACCCAATTCACTTGTCATTTCGGGTTGGGGAAATACATGCTCACTTCAAGAGCCATAACTGTAGCTCAAGAAGTGGTCCGGTGTGTGTTGCCGAGAAGCATCCTTATGCACCCGGAGAAAGCTCGTGGGGTTCGAGCCATGGTTAGTTTCCAAATGCCGCGGGTTCGTGGTCGGGCTCACCGTGTTGTTGTTCCGTCTGTAGCCAAGATATCCACTTCACAATTGAATCTGAAGGTCAATAAACATGAGCTTTGTGTGTGCACAATGTTATGGAACCAAGCCCATTCGATACGCGAGTGGATAACCTACCATTCTTGGCTAGGGGTTGAGAAATGGTTTATCTATGATAACAACAGTGATGACGAGATCAAAACCGTGATCGAGAATCTTGATCTCGAGGGTTACAATATCAGCAGACGCGTTTGGCCATGGATCAAGACTCAAGAAGCCGGGTTCTCACATTGTGCTATACATGCCCGAACCGAATGCAATTGGGTTTCTTTCATGGATGTAGACGAGTTCTATTACTTCCCATACAACCCCATATCCGGAACCCCAAGCCAGGGTTCCCTCCGAACCCTGGTTTCAAATTTCACCACGTCATCATCAGTCGGGGAGATCAGAACATCATGCCATAGTTTCGGGCCTTCGGGTTTAACCTCGCGACCCAAACAAGGGGTCACAGTCGGATACACCTGCAGGCTACAAAGCCCCGAAAGGCACAAGTCAATCATTAGACCCGATGCGCTAGACAGGACCCTAATGAATGTGGTGCACCATTTCCATTTAAGGAAGGGGTTCACATACATGGATATGCCTCAAAGTATTGCAGTGATCAATCACTATAAGTATCAAGTGTGGGAGGTTTTTAGGGCAAAATTTCATAGACGGGTGGCTACTTATGTGGCCGATTGGACGGATCATCAGAGCGAAGGCTCGAGAGACAGAGCCCCTGGTTTGGGTACAGAAGCCATCGAGCCGCCTGAATGGAGACTGCAGTTCTGTGAGGTATGGGACACTGGTTTAAGGGACTTTGTTTTAGCCAATTTGGGTGATGTTTCTACTGGTGTTTTGCCATGGGATAGTATCTTTGTGACATAGTGTTGGATATATTGATATGTTAGATTGATTGGTTGATTCTTTATATATGGGATAGGCTAAAGGTACTTTTGTATAATAAACAAATTTGTTATTAAGAGAGAGTAAGAGAGATGAAATGATTGATTTAATGGTAACGGAGGCATGTTTAGCCCAAATCATTTATGTGTATTTGTGAATAGAGTGAATCTTTGGAATTATTGTACTTGGTTTTCTTATATCAAATGATTCATTGTTCTTGTAAGTAGTAAAATGTCACAAAAAGAGCAGTTTTGGACATATCACAGAGGTTTTGTTTAGTTTAGTTTTGTAAAAGGTTTTCAAATGAGTGAATCTTTATCTAATAAAGCCTTATATAATGAATCAATTGGTTCTCTTATGTCAAATGATTCATTAAAACCGGAAGTTTAAAACTTCAAAAAGCTACAAAAATTGGAATTGGATGTTGAATTCTATCGAGTACTTTTGTTAATAGACAAAGAATAATGACATGTGTCTCCAACTCTTCAAGTTGCTTGTTTACAAAGGAAAAAACATCTAGTTGACTTTCTAATTTTCTAAAATCAGACATTTGACTTTACTAATTTCAAATACAACCAACCGATTAGCAACTAATTAGTGGTACGAATCAGTCAAAACGTGAATACGTGATACGTGCAAATTAGTTCCCTCTTCTTCAACATAAATAACCTTTAAACTTTTAATCTTTTTAAAAAATATATCATAAAATCAAGATTTTTAATTTTTAATTTGATATACCAAGTAGTAAACAAAAAACCATCTTAAACACAAGTCAATAATCAGGCTAGAGAATTGGCTTGCTTAGATAATGATGATTTTAGTATCATTAAGGTTATATTAATTTAATTGGATTTAGTTGAGACTAAAGAAGAGCGCTATTTTTATGAGATCAAAGCGAAAGATAAATAAAGCACCGAGTATATTATTTTAAGACCATAGAGAAATGAGTATTAACATAGTGACAAGCTAGGAGGCTGGAGTGCGCCATCGTACTAGACCATACTCATTTTAGTTACCTCAAACCCGACTATTCTACAGGGAGATGCCCTCTAAAAGATGCAAGTTTGGAGGCATTGCCGTTGGTAATTGGGTCCAAGGGATGGCAGTGCAGGTCCAAAGGACAAAGCCCTAACCGTCCAAGCTAATCCTCATGGTGATCGAGGAGTGCATTTTTAACTCCGTTCAAGTAGTGATACCAAAAATACATAATTTAGTTGCATTCTTTCTTTTCTCTTTCGTATCCTTTGTCTTCCCCCAAGCTCTTCAGCATTGACAATTAGGGTAATAACTCAATATCTTTCTTGAGGTATCCTTTGTCTTCCCCCAAGCTTTTCTTTTTGTATCCTTTTTCAGTTTGATTGTATCAAATATGATTTATATGTAATGGAGTGAGTTGCATTTCATTTAATAAAATGATGACATAGACTCTTAGTAAATTTGAGTTTGATTACATGGTAAGATTGAAGATAATATATATAATGTCATTCAAAAAATAATAATAACGTTGCTTTACACTTCTACACATCATTTTGTTTCTTAAAGAAAAAGATATAACAATAATTGTTAGAAAAGAAAAACAATCATAAATGTTAGAAATATTTTGCACGTTTAATTTTGTTGATACCTTTTATCGTTTAATTATGCTAATTTGAGGGTTAATATAAATAAAAATTAGTGGGGATATCGTCTTTAGCAAATGAGATGGTTATTTACTTATTTATAAAAGGTGAGACTGAGAGTTAAGAGTATAAACCCTAATGGGCTTGCTTAAATGGGTATAGTCAGACTCAATGGGCCGACTAAAATGTCACTTAATCAAAATTTAGTTTCCCTTCTTTTATAAGTAAGCGAGTGGGCTATAATGCTAGATCGAGCCTAACGGGCCTCAACTTTCTATATGAGCCCAATTCCCATATGCTCAATTCAAACTTACGTCGCCATATTGCTTCATGCCTTCATGCCTTCCATCTCCCCAATTTCTCAAGCAACAATTACTTGATACTTAAGCCCTAATTCCTTGCTGTTTTTAGACTAACTACCACAAACGAATTCTTGTAGACAAGTTTGGATCCATAATGTAATGGTGTGTCTTTGACATGCTATCTAATAACAGGTTCATCACCAGGTACCACTGATATCAACAATTTTTACAACCTTTAAATTCTCTTAAGCAAATCCAATATCGACGAGATTCGGTCATAAAAACGACCTTCGCAGTAATAGCTCTTGTCTTAGCAAACATATGCCTTTGATCATTAGGCTTAAATGTGCAACACCTGGCATATATTGTACTGATAGCCAAAGTGTGTTTTAACTTTTAAGTTTATGGTGTCTTTGATAGTTAGACATGAAAGTTGAATGTATAATGTATGGACAACCTGCAACTTCTGTTACTTTTTACATGACCAATCAACCCCTCAATCTTCTACTATTGTCAAACATAAGCCCCTCACCTTGTTATTTAAGTCAATAAGTGGGGTGTTACACTTTAGGACTAAAAGAAGAAATTACTGAAAAATCTAGAGACTTATTTGATTGCTAAAATATGTTAATGACCCAAAAATCTGTTTTCTAACTTGAGAAATAAAGATTACAAGAACAAAATAAAATATACCAAATCAATTGCTGCCTACAATCACTTGTACATTTCATTTTGTCAGCACCACCAATAGCAGCAACCCACACTCCAAATTTCAAACAAAAGAATGATGCTAACAAACATCTACAAGGATTACAAACAAACAACCACATTTGGATTAAGGCCTATCCATCCATCCATGTGATTACAAAAAATAATCTGGCGTTTTGCGCGTAGTATCTGGTTCAATCTGCCTTGGTGCAGGATCAAATTGAAGAAAGTTTTGCTCCATGTTTTCCCCTACCTCAAGAATTGCAGCCATGTTTCCACAGCGATAGCAATAATTTGGAGCACTAAATACCGTCACCACGTTCTTTTCCTGAAATAACCATATGCAAATACAAATTTAGCGGGCTCCATTGAGGTTTTGTTTTTTTCGTTTTTTTTAATATATAAGGGTGACTAACCTGGCACCAGTTAAAACCCTCCATGACAAGCTGGTGAGCCCTTGAGATGAGAGTCAGTCCATTTGTATGGTTAAACTGAGATGCTATATCTTGTCCAAATGTGTAGCCGGCTCCACGTGGAGATATTCCCCACCCGCATCTGTCATCTGGATCGGACCATAACAGATCACACATTGGTCCTTCATGTGGAACCTATATCCAAAAATGCATCAGTAGAATCCAAGTCAGCAGTTAATGTGGAATTAATAAATGAAATACAAAGCACCTCCTGTATGCGGTCCAATGCTCGGATATTGTCTAGGGTATCCAATGATGGCGAAAGCCCTCCATGCAAGCAAAAAATCTACAATGCAAAAAATTAATTAAAATTTATCACAGGATGAAGATGTCAGTGTTAACCATGAAATTTGTAATTTAATTCTAACCTGGCTCTCAATAAGTGCTGTAAGAGGCAGGTAATCAAAAAGGTCGGTAAAATGCTTCCATACATTAGCATTTCCATACTTTCTTAAACATTCATCATAAAATCCATATCTAAGTTGATAACAAACATTATATGAGTAACAAGGTTTATAATAAAAATTCATTCATAGCAGCATGTGCAAGAAAAACAACAACAAAACGAAGTATACACATTTATCCAGAATTATAAAAAAAGTAAAGGTCTTACACTTGAGTGATCTGACGGCTCTCGTGATTTCCTCTAAGAATTGTAAGTCTATCTCTATAGCGAACTTTTAGAGCCACTAAAAGTGTGACAGTCTCCACTGAATAGTACCCACGATCTGTGATGATAATCTGATTAGAACAATCTTTGAAATAACATTTAATTGCTCGAGGTAGTGCACTTGACTCAAACATCATTGAGATAAGGAAAGAGCCACTTATCTATAAAGCAAACCAATAAATATACCAAAAAACTGAACTGGCAGATAGTTAAGAAAACAAAAGGAAAGAACTGCTTAAATTTACAAGGGATAAGTGGATAGCAAACTTGATATACATTATGAAAGACAAAAGAACTCCAAACTTACCCTTGCCTGATTGTAGGCAACCAGAACTGCTAATAGCAAGGATTCGAGAAGATACAACTGCCACTAGACAAGAGCATATACCACATAATAATAGTACTACTCAAAAGTAGAGCAATGTTCCCCAACCACAATATATACTTATATCACCATCTTTGCTTGACCTAGTTTGGCTTGTTTGGCTACATGATGCAATTGCAATACCTTCTATATTGAATTAGACATTAAAAGTTCTTTAGACTGCATATGATATATAGTTTTACCATAAATCCAACTCAAGACATCAATCTGGCAGCAAACCGACATTCTGAGTTTCGCGACAAATACTTCCCTAACAGCCTACCCAATTTATTTCCATAGATTTCACACCCACAAAGATAGTAATACACAAGTGTCGAAATATTTGCTCTAATATTAATGCTGACGATAATATACTCAATGTCTATTAGCAACATCATGATAGCTGGGTGTTTCCAAATATGGATTAATACACCTAATAGTAAAAAGACTAATAGAAGTCCTAAATTCTCATTATAGAACATATTATCCCTGCAGAAGAAACATTTTGTTAACGAACAAGCACAGCGACAATGATGTGTAACCTATTCAAGATCATAAAACAAGTTCAACCATATTCTAGAAACACATGATCCAGATATTCAGTAAACAAGAAACCCCCATGATTCCACACAGATCATCTTCTACTGTTCACGGAAATCATGTCTACTTCTAAATTTAATACCCCCACCCAGAAAGACGTGTTTTCCATTTTTTAAATAAGGCATGTAAGCCTCTTTGTCCCTCCCGGTTCGGCAGCAGAAGGATTCTCAGCTACCAAAGAAGATGAAGCTACCGAGATAGGAATTAGGAGCTGCTTTTCCGGCCGAGAAAGCTATTGAGAAAGCCAACAATTCTATCCGGATCTTGATTCCGAATATCTTAGATCGAACATCACAAGCCTTATCACCAGAATTCACAACTCACTCCCGAGCGAGAAGAGGCGCCTCCGTCCAACCTCGATAGTATTGAATGCTCCTTCCATCCAAGCATGACAGTTGATTTTATGGTGGTATTATGTGCACTGGCACAAGGATATGGGCATCTCTAAGCAACAAACTTGAATAAGCTACAGCTATTCTTCCTAATTTAAACCACCAAGATAAGTAAATATTAACTGTGTCTCCAATAAACTGAATGTATCCCAAAAAGAGCATCCAATTAGCTACCATCTGAGTAAATACTTTTAAAACTTCCTATCATCCTAAATTTCATTATGCCCTAAATTTCCAGCACCTACCTAGCTTATAAGAAAAACAGATTTGTTTACAAAGCACAAAATCAAAAAAAAAAAAAAAAAAAAAATCTTACCAACGTAATCACCCATGAAGAGATAATTTGTATCAGGAGGATTTCCACCTATCCGAAACAGCTCGATCAGATCGTAAAACTGACCATGAATATCACCGCAAACGGTAACCGGACACTTCACCGGCTGCACATTCCATTCCTCTACGAGTATAGCCCTAGCTTGATCGCAAAGCGTTTTCACCTCCGATTCCGTCAACGGTTTGCAATCCATCAATTGCTCTATCTGCCGATCTATATCCGCGTGCGACGGCATTTTCCCCTTCAATTTTCCGATCAAATATCAACAGATCGAAGATCGGATCACAACGAAGATGAACAAACAATATCAGATCCCTACAAATCGGTGATTTTTCGAAGCAAATTTCAATTTCTGATGTGAATTAAAACATCGAGAACGATAGCGTTGGATTTTGATATCGTTTTGTGGCGAAATACAGAATCGTCTCTATTGACCTCAAGTTTTCTCTCTCTAGAATTTGGGGAAAAGAGAGAAATGTTGTTTTTTGCAAAAGATTTCATCTTAGGTCCTTGTTCTTTTGTTTTGTGTCAACTACAATACTCAAAAACTAATTTACCTGACTCGTTAAACTCGCGGCCTCGCCCCAGAACATACAAGAGCCCATCGACTCACAAATCTAAACCAGGCCAAGAGGTGGGATTCAAGCTGCTATATCTCGCTCACGATGGCATAATAATCAAATCGTGACTTGACATTCGTCGATCATTGTTGTAGGCTAACCACTCAAGTTGTTTATCTAGAGTACAGTGAACCTGGGTTTACGTAATTCATTTTTGTTTTTTCAAATTTCAATATCATTTAGGTGGATTTTGTTGTGTTAGAGATTAACATTTTGTTTTATAAAGATAAGCAAGAACATATAAGATTAAGGTGTGTGTTCTCATTTTTCATGAATTTCTAGTTATATGCTTGTAACACATAAAAGTATTATCAAGAAATGTATAGTTTTTTTTATCTAACATCAACCATCTCATCTCGCCTTTCTGCTTATTGTTAGCATTAGCAACAGTATGTTGATCATTATTCAATCAAACCAATATCGTCTATAATATATCATCTAAATCAAATTGGTTTTACTCTTAATAGGGCATTTGTGGAGTACATTTCACATAATTGTGTTACATTCACAACCCTTAAAGCCATTTGGTGATCCTTAGTTAGGAACAACATAAAACCCCACCCTTCGTAAACACAATAACATTAGTAGAGATGACCGAGATGACAATATTGGTGGTAATGTGGTATTGTGATGGCGACGCAAATGGTGGTGGTGGTGGTAAGTAATGTGGTGAAGGTGGAAATTCTGGTGGTGGCGTCATAGTGGCGAAGCAATAGAGTTGGATGGTGCTCATATTATTTGGATTCGTTTATGTTAGCAAGTTGCATAGCAGTAACATATTTTCTTAACCATTTAATAGTTTGATAAGATCAATTTGACCAATTGCATAATTTCAGTAGATCAAGATGTATTGTAACTTTTTTCTTAAATTAGTCTATTTTTTTTTTGAAAAACTAATCATCATTATCAGTTTTAATAAATAATTTTCATAGGGTATCCGCTATGACTACTACGACAATCGTAATTAGGGAATCATCGAAGAGAACGCTTTTTTTAAACAAAAAATGTACAACCTTGTTTCGGGAACCAGCCGAGACTATACCCTCAACCTTCTAAAAAAAACCCACAACTGAAAAAATCTCATGACTCAACCCTGACCATTTTTACTCAGAGTGAGACTTAAACCCAATACACTTTTTATATTTACATATTTTGGGTATTTAAGTTTAACCACTTAAGATAAGGATCAGTTAATACTTAATGTGAGATACAATTTGTCTATTATTCTATCAATTGTCACAATTTTACTTAACAAAATTGAGAACAAACTAGATTTTCTTCTAAGTTTCAATATGTCATCACCATATGATGACAAGTTTAAGACATACGAGTATACAAACATAATAAATGATGGATGATGAAAAGGTTGTTTAGGAATAGGTGAAGGAGCTGGCAAAGATAGACAAGGAAGAAGACTTCCACTCACTTCCATTGCCACATATAGAGAGTGAGGAAGAAATATAAACTCTAGTGGGCTTGTTAACAAGGGCTGGTTTAGGCCCAACAAGCCCAACACTATATTTACTAAGTTAATACATTAGGGAAATGCATCATGCATGTTGTCCTACCATTATTATTGATGGAAAAAACTTTTAAGAAATTCCAAAAGGATTCAGAAAGAAATCCAGACTTGGAATCTTTTTATTTAGTTTCTTCATCTTTTTACTAGTAAAAAATTTGAAGTAATTCAGGTTTTAGAGGGTTTACAATCTTACATATATTTAACTTGTATTTATAATTTTAACAACCATCCATTGAAAATTTTAGAGATCCTTATTAAAAAGGTATGTGTAAATAACTCCATTGTACCTTGCTAGGTTTTCAATACTAAAGGTAATTGTTCGCGTCAGTTTGGACGATTTTTAAGCCAAGTCGTTATTCGAACAACCAGAAATATTTTATTATTAATAACTAGGGTTTAGTTAAGGCCTCCTAGTTGGATATAAACATTTGTTTCATATCTATGTCAAAATATGGACCACATGTTTAACTCAAATTTAATCTTTTGCAGTATTGGGTTTATTTCTCCGTAAAATGGAGACCCCTATGCCAATGCATTTGCAAAACTCGTAGTCTTCTACTCAATGTGTAGGTGTGTCGCATTGAATAAGACCAACAACACGTCCATTATAATAAGTGGTGTACATTGCATTTAAAGTCTTCTAGTTAATATACAAGTTTTTTGGTATTTAAAGTAACAATAATTAAGTCTGTTTGGTTGAAAAGAATAGATGGATTGGACTCTAATGCAATAGAATAAATCAAACTTACATTTTAATTTCACGTTTGTTTTTCAAGCATATTGTGTGGAAATACAAGCTTACTTAAGTTGGTAAATATAAAACAAAATGTTTTTCATATGGAATGAGTATTTTAAAATGCCAGAGACGTGTTTTTTTATGTTAAGTTTTCACACACATATGCATGACTTCAACTATAATGAATGCATACTCGAATAAAACTATAAAAAATTTAATTCAAAAAAACAGAAAATTATATATATAAAAGATAAATATATAATCAAATAAGACTAGATGCAAGATGAATTATTTTTGAGAACATTAAAGAATCTACTACTTCTAATCAAATAAAGTTTTCTAGAAACACGTGTCAATCAGGAAGGTCTTTTAGAAATACATGACAATCAATAAAAGACTTCCCAATTAAGTTTTTCTGCCTAAAATTTATTAAATTATGATTACATTTAAATTTGGAAGCTATGATTTTTTCAATTAAAAATGATATTACAAAAATGATATTGTAGTAAACTTCGGATTTATATATTATTTTAAAGAATTGATATAAATATAATCAAAATCATCTTTGTATTTTTTAATGAATAATTAAAAAAGATGAGTTAGAGACTTAAAGATAAAATTACTACTTTTTATTTACTCATATTGTTTTATGAAATTACTTCAAAAAAAATAGAACTAAAAACTTTTACTTTTTTTTATGACCGCATAATTATAGTAAAAATAATTAGACTTTAAAAAAAATTAATGTTTACAAACAAGGTGAAATATATTTATTGATGAGCAGGTATATTTTAATTTAATTTAATTATTTATTATATATTCTTAAAAAATTTTAATACTTAACTTTGCAATTAAAATATTTTTGTTGTAATTTCAAGATATCAAAATACAACCCAACGTATGGAACATAATATTTTATAACGTCTAAAAATGATCTGCATGAAAATAAGTGTTTTTATTCATAAGTCACTGCCTAATGAAAAATGTTTAAAATTTAAACATTTTGATAATGAACATATACTATGCTTAAATTTTGAAATAAGGATTACAAAACATATCAACTTTCTAGGATTCAAATATGATTTTTACTTTACTACATTTCAATCTATTTAGATCATTCCATTTCTCAAATATCTAGAAGTGATTTGTTTTCTAATCTCAAATTAATTACAATAATTATATTACACTAACAATATATAATTTACAAAGTTGATGTATACATAATTACATCTTATCATGTAAACATAAAAAGTCAATCTAAATTTAAATCTGAAATTTTACAATATATTATTTTCATCAATCGTATAGTATACGAGTTCTACCCTAGTCTTGTCAATAGAAGCAAAAATTATGATATTGTATCAGTAGTTAAAGATTTACCGCGAGTTTCCACTTTCCATTTTCGTTCCTTGGTGGAATAGAAATAAAAGGAAAACAATTTTGCCAATTGAAATGAAGTTCTATATAAGTGAAGAAATCATTGATGAACAAGTCATTCCATTCTTTCCACACAAAACAAAATCGTTCAACAATCATTCCTCAGTCAAATATATAAATAACACATGAAAAATAATACTATAAAACATGAACGGTTTAGATCTAAAATGTCTTTTACTAGTCACTCTTTGAAAAATATATTTGATACATCACTATCACTTAGTTATCAAATATGTAAATAACACATTAAAAAAATTACCACTATATAATGAAACCATTCACCTACAAATACTACATAATATAACAATTTATAATATAACAATTGCTCCTTAGGTCTGCCTAAGGATTTAGTGACATAGATATGCACCACTTCCGATGAAAGCACTACACCTAAAGATATTTAACAAACAAATATATTCAGCAAAATCTTACTCACAATCATAAAATGGATTGAACAAACTTTATTTAAATAACTCATCTTCTTGTACACCACTACTTCTATCAATACAAATCATGTTGTTTGCAAGTAAAACACATACTCTACGAGTTGTATGAGCAACAATAGTACATACGTACATACACACATACATAGGATGTAACACAAACATATGGAGATAGATATAGTTTTCAACGTGGTATAACCTTTTCTTTCAAGTAGTCTCTTAATCATTAGCTCTATCAAAGTTTGCTCATTTCGTGACATATTTAAAGAGAATTTATGGCCATTGACTACGGATTGTGATGATTAAATCACGATGTTCTTTCAAAGCTGCCACCAATTTGCATGTGCAACCATTCTGGTGATGATCCCCTGCTAAATTCCCTTGTGGGTTGTGAACCAAATGCCACACCAGCAATGTCAAATGGTTGTTGACCAAACTAAAACACCAGCATTGACTTTTTAGATAAGTGTTCATGTGACTCGTATCATCTAAAGGACATAGAATTCTGCACTTACATCTTTTGAAGGAAATCCTTGCGGACTTGGGTGTGATCTTGAAGTGACAGCTTCAAGCTTCATTGATAAGAACTATCACACTCAACTTAATTAGCATTACGACCCATGTAACGTCGAAAAGGAAAATACAAGCATGACGCAATAATCCAAAAGAAAAGTAGAGTACGCTTACTTCGACCTGTTGCTGTAGTGATTGAATGTAATTGATTATCTCATCAAGGACCAGTGCTTTCCCTATAACCTGAGATCACATGATTGGTAGTTTTATAAGCATTTGACACGCGCTTTCAGCCTTCTTGCTCAAAAACTAGTACTGCCATATCAATTTCAACTAATTTTAAATCAATTTTAATTAAAAAAACCACACCTTATTACAACCAGGGACCAAATCTTGGAGAATTTTCATCCTTTCACTTATCTTTTCTCTTCTAGCCTAACCACAAACTTAAGTCAAAATTCAGCAAAAATGAACCTACACAAAAAACTTGAACCATATAAAAAAATTAATAAAAGATTACTCTTTCTGCAAGACTGTGGCTATCAGTGGCTTGACCTCTTCTTGCTCTAACATGAATATAATCTTGTTTAGGTGCTTCAGATGGTTTTTCCGCTTTCTTGCCCGAACTCCTTTCGGCTTCTGGTTTCGATTCTGAGTTCTCACTTTCAAGCACCAAAGCCTTCAAACGTTTACCATCGCCATCCAGCTGATTAAAGATTCAAAATTTTCATGAAAAGTAAGAATTTTGATCTATTTTACTAATTACAATCAACAAAAAGAATCTGATTTCAGAAAGTACAGCAGGAAATGAACTGCAACTGTTTCTGTGATGTGAATTTAATAGAATACATACAGAAAGGTTGGTGAGACAGAACAAATGTTATCAATTTCCAAAAAACAGAACAAAACTGCATACTGTTGAAGATAGTCATGTTTAGATATCTAATTTGAATTAATTCTTACCAATTTCAGATCATAATGTCACGAGAGGATCTTTAGATGAATAAAAAAGTTAACACATAAAACAGGAGAGTAGGTGTGGTTTCAATAAGAAATTCACATCTACAGAAGCTAAAAAGTTAAGACAATTGAATATTAAATACGATATTATTATAGAAATAAGAAATCACTGTTGATTGACTGTTTGATTACCATGCTATTCCCATTGCTTCTGGTGCTAGTTGAAGCCCCTTTCGACGAATCATCATCTTCACGCCGCTTCTTACTCCGATTATCCACCGCCATCGGATCATCCACAAACGCCCCACTATTATCCCCTAATTGCCCCATACCAAACGACGTCGCATTACCACCACCACCACCGCCACCGCCACCGCCAAGGTTCATCGGAAACGGCCAGATCTCCGTCAAATTACACAGCGAAGCCCCCGTATTACCCGACCGGAAACCACCGCCGTTCATCATCACCGGTGGATCCATCAAACAACACAATAATCAAATCAACTATTGATTTACATCACCATACACTTTGTCAAAACCCTAGGTCGCTTCACATGAACTTTTCAACCAGTGAGTGCCAATCAGCTTCAAGTATAGATACAGAGGAGTAAATGTATGTATAGATGGTGTTTTTGTGTGTGGGGGGGGTGGGGGTGATAAAGCTGCTGCGTGTGATCTCCTTTGAGAGTGGAGAGTTGTAGGGTGCGTAGTGTACCCACCGGTGTACGTTAGTGAGATGGACCTCGGGAAATGAAAAGAAAAGAAAAGAAGTGACTTCTAAATGAGGATTCTCGGAGTGTCAAGCGTTTTCTTGTCGACCGCCTTCTTAAATAATCTCAGATCTGTTGTTTCTTATCAGCCGTACGATCCACCACAAATGACGGTTTGCAATCTCATACGCTCCAACTTGTGTATTTATACCATCTTTGGTAAACTCGTACAATACATGGGTTGAAAAAATAAAATATTAAATAGGAAAAAAATTTATTAGTTATAAAAGGATATTTTAAGATCAAACATAATTGAAATCGTATACAAGTACGGTTTATAAATAATAAAATAATGATATCTACTTTTTAATTTTTTTAATTTTTAATTTTTCTCCAAAAGGAAAAAAATAATCTTGTTTTAAAGCAAACATTTTTAAAAAATGTAAAATTTTATGACTTATTATAACTCCTAATTTTATTTATTTTTTGTATATAAAAAATTTACTTACAAACATCAATTTTAAAATATTTTATATTTTTAAAGATTTGATGTTTTATAAGTAAAATTTATTTTATAAAAATTTATTTACTTAGAAAAATAATCAATAAAAATATATTTTTAATTTAAAATTAGTAATTAATTAATGAGATATTTAATAAGAGAGAGAAGCGGAAAATTTTTGATGAGACGAAATGTGATGATTACGCATGTCCACCCTAGTTACCCTTTTATTAGAGTAAGAAGATTTGTTACTCTTTTATCTTTTGTTCAAACGTCGTATAATATTAAGTGATAAGAATAAGATTTTATACCTTATGGTATCTTGGCTCTCGAGTGGTTAAGATTGTGTGCAGATCTTCCATTGTAATTAGTGTATGTGGCAAGTTGTGTGAAAAATATGATATATGATTATTAATCAGAGTCTGACTGTCATTCGGATTAAAATTTAAAGAGGGAGTTGTTAAGCACCTTTTGATAACAACACGTGTGGATCCTAAGTATATATATGTTATACGTGTGACGGAAGGTAGCTTTATCTGATTTACTTTTAGTACTTTCTCTTAAACGCACTTTCTGTTCTAAAATTTAGATATTGTGAGACCGTGGGCACATGGAGTTTTTTCTTATGGCGAGGAGGCTGACGATGATTTGTTTCTTCTATCATATTTCATACGGGAGTTTTCACACTATCATAATCATTCCTAGAGTAGCGGACATGGTCAAGCTGGATTTGAGTCTTTGCTTATTTAAATAGATATATGATTGTTATACTTACTTCGTGAGTTCACAAATGCATTTTGATATGGTGAACTTGTTGGTCTTGTGCCCGTTGGTGCATAAGATGACTATATACTTGGGGTGTTGTGATTTGAAGTGGATGTCATTGCTAAACGTTGAAGTCAAAGGTACACTAGGATATAAGTGATTGAAATAAGACAATGTGATATATATATATATATATATATATATATATATATATATATATA
>BJCN01327661.1:0-13287 GCA_018326445.1 Flaveria brownii
GGTCCGTTACAACAGCAAGAAATGAGTATTATTCAAGACAGGAATTTACAGTCTCACGCCAAAGGCTCAACCTTTATGAAAGGTGGGTTGGGTCAACCCTTGGGTAGAAAGCAACTCTTAGGTGGTGGTGGAGGCGGTGGTCATATTGCAATGGATAATTCCAAAGGTTTGCTTCAATGGGTGCAAAGCATCACTTTTGTATCTGTTTCTGTTGACCATTCACTACAGTTAGTTTATCAAGCCGATTCATCTCCAGGTTAGCTCAAATTTTCTTTATACCCTTTTTGTATTGAAAACCTAAAGACAGTTTTTTAGTTAATAGTTTGAGGCGACAAAATGGCTAGGTCCGATGGGTTGGGTAACAAGGTCAAAACATTTTAAAATTTTGTGCCAGCTGAGTCATGTTGAATTGGCTGCAAGTGTTTTTTGTCGAAAGACCAAGTAAATCGTCAAATATGATGCCAAATTTATATCATTGGAGTAAAAAATCTTATGTGGTTTCTATGCATCAAACTATAAATACAGAGTGTGAGATCTTCAAACCGTTTGACTTGTTTTCTCAGTTAGAGATGAAACATAATCCTTTGAGATAAAACATAACCTGAATCATCCCATTCATAAGTAAATGTGCTCTATTGCCACCTCTAAGTATAATTAATCTTATGAAATAAGTTGTTATAGTAAGTGCATATCCTTATTGAAAATCTTGAGTCTGTTTGTTTAAGATTTTTATGTACGTATCTTTGCTACTACAGGCACAACTCAAGGCAGTGGAATAATGGGCCAATCTAGCTATGTTGAAGGATTCACCCCTGTAAAATCTCTGGGGTCCGCATCCACATCGTATATATTTGTACCCTCTCCTACCATGCGATTTCTCCCCCCGAACCCGCTCCAGCTGCCGACCTGCCTGACCTCGGAATCACAGCCACTAGCCCACCTCCTCCACAGCAAGGGTTCCGCCATCCCGATTTCCACATGCTTTGTGGTCTCGAAAGCTGTACCTTCAATGAGGAAAGATTCTAGAAGCAATTGCAAAGAAGAATGGCCTTCGGTTCTATCCGTTGGACTTTTTGACTATTACGGAGGTAATAATAATAATAGTAGTGGTAGCAGCAGTAATAACAATAATGAAAAATCAAAAAGCATTGGTAAAGTGGGAATAGAAAATCATATGATTTTGGAACGCGTGGCTGCTGAACTACACGCGTTATCTTGGATGACCGTGAGCCCGGGATATTTGGAAAGAAGAACCGCACTTCCGTTTCATTGTGATATGGTTCTGAGACTCACAAGGCTGTTACATTTTGCTGATAAAGAATTATCTCAGCTTTCTGTTAAATCTGAAGTTTAGAGACATAACATATTACATGTGCAGAAATAGTTGTATAATCTAACTAAATGCATCATTGTAGTTTTTTGGTGATTAGGGACCTTGTTTTGAGGGTGGTTAGATAAATAGTGAAAAATTTTAGAAAAATACTTAGATGGTGAAGTTGTTGTAGTGTGGGGTAGGGCTTAATGTCTGTACAAAAACCTTAAATGGACACTTTTTTTTTTTTTTTTGGATTTTATTGGCTAAGATTTTAAATCGTTCTCCATGCTATTTTTGGTGTTGTACCTCAGTGTGGGGAGTGAAAGAAAGAAGAGATGAGGTGGAATTTGAGGTGGTGGTTACTGGTTACTGTGTTCATAATCAGATCAGGAACTTTTTATTCCTTGAAAAATACCAAAAGGAGGAGCCCAATCGGTGGTGTTTGCACAATCGTTGAATACTCTTGGATTGTATTCATAATTGAATCTAGAATGAGATGAGTACCATGTCAAAACCGGCACAGAAAATATCAATACCGAATTTGTAAAAACGTGGGTACCGAATATCTTAACGTATTTTTTTGGCTTGTTGCCGGTACCGATTTGGTACTATTTTGTGTTTTTTCTTTTTCCTTTTTGCTATGCTAAAAAAACAAGTAGTTACTTGAATCTTCAATATTGATTTAAGAATATATAATACTAAAAACATTCGGAAATGTCTTCCATTATATAACTTGGAATATAAACATTAAAAAAGTTTCAAAAATCGTATCAAAATGGTTAAAAAACTATTTTTTGGTGCTCAGTACTGAATTGATACTTTTTGGTATTTACCTGTGTCGATGCTAAAATTAAGCAAAATTGAGTATCGCTACTAGTATCGTATTTGTTTGGTCAGTACTGATTCAGTACGGTGCTCGTATGATAGCGGTACTCGATATCAAACACTCATCCCTAACCTATATGGAATTAGGGTTATTTATGGCTATGAGGGAAAAACAACAGGAAAAATGCCATTTGCTTTTATCTAGCTTTGCTTGTTCATTTTCTTAAAAAAAATGTATATGACAGTGTGTCTCTAACTTCAACATCCGTTTACTACACCACATATTTATCTTATATGACAGTGTGTCAGCCTTTGTGACTTCACTCCTAGATTCTTAAGGTTTTGTTGGACAATTTTATTTCGTCCTCTCATCCTTCGATGCATGTGACTGCTATTTATCGTTTGTCATGCTTTTTAAGAATGAGATCTTTTATCTTTAACAACCCACATATATTCACCATTCTATTTTTTAAAATTATTTATGATGCCTATCTAGTTTTAGAACTGATTTTACTGATCCGACCAATGAATGACAAAACCCACCCGTGTAGCAAAAGCATAAGCATTGGTCCAAAGAGTTGATAATTAACATGGGATGAGTGGGGCAATAATACCCATGTGTGAGGGAGCCAAAGGTCTAACCAATCACCCCTTTTTCATGGTGAAAAAGCCATGAGACACCCATTTGAGTGGCCTTCCATCCCCATGTGCAATGCACATGATGCCAAAATGTCATTTGTCCCTCACCTCTTTCCTTGTTCATACCTATGGATTTTTAGAATACAATTTTCCTTAATCGTGTTAAATACCATGAGGTCCATGACTAAAAGAAGTAGAAACTTATTTCCACAAGCAGAAAATTCTTTCTTTTATTTTATGTTTGTAAAGACAAATGATCGTTTTTGGCACTTTTCTAAGAATAAGCCATATAATTTTCTATTTCTTGGATTTAAGCACAAGTTTTTTTTAATGTTTTTGGTTTCTTTTGATGAGGATTCTTCGTTGTTTATTCGTTTGGCGTTTTATTTTAATGCAAGTGATAATGATGGAAACATGTTAATCAAAGTTTGCCACCTTAAGGATTCAATAGTGTCATTTCTTTTATAAAGTAAAGATATCCCCTTTCTACTTTACAAGTTCAACTACATAATTGATGCAATTAACGATTTAAATTTTAAATTTTAAATTCATGTGTCCTCGTTCTATTGACCGATAAAAATATGGAAAGCAATAGATACAATGAAGACGAGGGAGAAATATTATTTTATTTAGGATGAATTTTCCCTTTAAATAACCTTATTGATCTCATACAAACCTAATCAAACTTCAAATAAATCAAACTTCAAATATTAAATAGGGTTAATGGATTTTAATAATCTCAACTTTCACTTGTTAGCCGAGATTAATCCCAATTCAAAAAATGTTTATAATCACTCTTAACTTTGAACTTATTTTCCTTCACTGATCCCTTACCAACTGAGAGTTGAAGTCTGTTTGTATTTTTGACGAACTGGGCCCAACTTTAAGCTATTTTTCAACTCCGGCGTAATCTCTATTAGGTCCGTTTTCCGTTGTCTAACCTGCATTATCACCTGAAATCTACCTCCAACGAGTCAAGTGGTTCAAATCAGGAGGTGAAAATTGACGGGTTTTTGCGCACGGGGGTTTCATATTGATGGAACTGATGGTAGATTTTAATTTTTTGCTTAGTGTTTTGACCACAAAAGCAGTTCATGTTATAAAAAAAACTAATGGGGTTAAATATCAGTTTGTAAGGGATTATTGGAGAAAAATTAACTTAAAGTTGGGAGTCTCCGTAAATATTTCCTGAGTTGGTATTAATCACAGCCAATAAATGAAAGTTAGGATTATTAAAATCCAATAACCCTATTAACTATAACAAAACAAACCCAAAAAACTAATACACGTCTCTTATTTGTTATACATATAATATATCTTTATACATGATTTAGAGCATTCACATCTCATTCCCTATATTTTATGAGTGTATATTATATGGAATGTTTGTTAGTTGTTATGAATGGAGGTGTATATCTATAAGTACACTGTTCAACACGTCAACTCTTATAATTTTTTGAATATTTTTAAAAATGTTCATGAGTAGTGGAGAAAGAAGTTAATGATAATGTAAAAAGTATTATTTAATTGAAAAGAAGAGGTAAAAATTAATGATTTTTAATGTAATTATAAGGATAATGATAATGAATGAGATGCAAATACTCTTACGCATCTATATCATTCCTGTTTTGTACATATGAACTAAAATAGTTGTATGTAAGGGCCATGGGGTCTTGTCATCTCGGATGTCGCCCGTCCCGCAGCCCCGCAGGTGGGGGTGTGGTGTTCCCGCAACCCGGAAGGTGCAAAGTCAAGTTTGCATCCCGCAACACCCTTCTTAAACGTCAAGTTCGCAACCCTGCAGCTGCAACGTCTACTATTTCTTGGGTTGTTTTGGTTAGGATTTTAGCTTGCTTAAACGAGTTTTAATTTAATTATGAAAATTAATAACAAGTACAATATATTAATTAAATTCTCGCTTAAGGAATTCATTGTGTATTTTTACTATTTTCAACCACGTAATTGTTTTCCTAACAGTAATTCTTAGATTTCATAAGATAAATAGATAAATAAACCGCAAGTGACCATTAAAATGTTCTCTTGGCAAAAACCACATAATTTGCTAGAACAAAAAGTAACAGTAAATTTGAAATGAGTTAGTGCTAAACGTATATCTTTTACCTCTTTACTTGGTACTTACTCACTTGATGAGCAATACCTCTACTAAATTACTCACATTCTATCCTCTTAACTTGTGAGATATGTTAAGCATATAGAGATACGTTTAACTAATCTCTTCGAATTTTTATGATTAAAGTGTTGGTAATCATCTTATTACTTTCCACCTAATCTTGATTGACCACCATTAAAGAATATAGAATTCCTCAAAAGAATAATGATGTGGGATTTGAAGGAGACATCGAATGGGAATGATATTCCCAAAGAATAAGTTCGGAAAGCAATACATCGAACAAGAACAAAGTTACCGAGATTTGTTTATACTTTGTACATAGAATATAAAACAAAAAATATTAACTTCTAAATACGAATAGATTCTGATTTCAATTCTTCAAATTCAAACATCTAATAATGAATTCGATGAGAACATGATTGGCACATCATGATTACCGAATTATCAAAAGACTAGTTTGTTGGGCGACAAAGTCTATTTGATCTATAAACACATATGTTGTTACGGTTTATTCTGTAACATTTGACCTTTCTTAAGAACCAATGCACTCGTTGGTACGGCTGGCTCCACCAAGTCATCACTCTATAGATCACTAATCCGAATTGGTTTTGATACCAGAGTTATGTATCAAACAGAAGAACTCACATATAAACAAACAAACAAACAAACAAACCCTCAAAGAGTAGGGTCTGGGGGTAGGCGGTGGCAAGTCTTTCCTCTATCCATATAGGTAGAGAGACCGCTTCCAAAGAGACCCCCGGCTCGAGAAGAACTCACATATGTTACCATAAATTGATATAGACAAGTCTCGTACTTTACAATGATTTTAATCCGTATCATAGATCAAATTCAAAACCATTAAAATCACAATACAATAATTTGTAGTGATCTGGAACAGAATTACAGATAGAAGATGATATAATAACTGATTCAACAAGTACACAATTCATACAACATGATCACCAAATTGTAATTTTCAAATTCATAGATCACATTCAAAACCATTAAAAAAACGATTCGAATAATATAAATGTAGTAATCAAGAACACAAATCATACAGTATGAATGTAGAGTTACTGCTTACATCATAGTAACAAATCCTCCAAAATCCACAGATCGATCTAATCAACATCACAAACCGAACATTATTAATCTAATAAACAAACTCAAACGAGTTATAGATAGAATATCATACTCGAGTATAAACTAATCAGAAGACAAAGGCATAAACAAGTGCAGATAGAGAAGCAACGGCGGTGGGGACGAAGACGGTGGTGGCGTCAGACGACGGCGCCGGAGCCGGAGCGTCGGCGGCGGCGACCGAGACGGCGGAGACGGCCACCGTAATCACCGTGATGGCGGCGAAAAGCTTCATGATCTTGGTTGCCTCCATTAAAGAGCTCTGCAATTCGATTCTCAACGAAGATGATGAAGAGAAAGGAGATTGCGAGAGCAGAGAGTGGGGTGTTGAAGGTTTTTGGTGTTGGGGTTTTATAGGGGAGGATCGCTGCCCGCTGCCCGTTTATGGGTGCCCGTTTTCTTGGTTTGAAAGGTTGTTAAAGACAGCTGGTAATGATGGGTGCCAAAGTGTTTGTATACAAATTGTGAATAATAACTTTTTGAATAGGGCCGGGGCTTCTTACTCTAACGTTCCCGAGTTTAATAGCGAAAGAAAAGAAAGAAAACACGTGAAAGGATATTAGCGAGATAATAAAAAGGAAGAGAAAGAAATTAAGAAGAGAAAAGAATGAAAAAAATATTTTAAAATTTTGTGTTCCAGAATAAAATGAAAAGAAAGTAAGAATTTTATATGTTTTCGTTTCTTTTCTTTTCTTTTCATTTCCAATGGAGAAGAAAGTTAGAAGGTCATTTTTTTTCATTCTTTTCTTTTCATTTCCAATGGAGAAGAAAGTTAGAAGGTCATTTTTTTTCATTTCCTTCCTTTAAAAACTCAGGAACATGAAATTTTTTTTATTTCCTTCCATTTCCCTTTAAAAAAAAAACTCAGGAACATAATTATTTTTCACTTTTCATTCATTTCCTTCCATTTTTCTTCTTAAATTAGACTCGAGAACACAACGTAAGTCTCTAATTCTCCAAACCACACTACTCGTCTTATTGATAGTTTTGTTATGAGTTAAAAACTGTTTGAAAAAAGTAGATTCCAAATCTTAACATGGATTAAGATTTTATATAGTTTCAAAGTAGGAGTAGATGTGTGTGTAAGTTATCCGTTAAACAAAACTTAAAGCTGTCCATAAGGAAGGGGCACCCAACTAGCTTTAAACACTTGTATCACTTGAACGGAGTTCGTTCATAGAAATTTTATGAAAGTGAGAACCAAGGGTGAGCTGGAAAAACATAATCACAAAGTTATGATTGAAAAAACTAAATCGAAATAACAGAATTTATTAAGAAGAGGATGATTGATTTACTATATTTTTAACAACTGATTTGTATAGTTGTACGTGTATAAATAACAACATTAATCGTATCAAATCAACATTAAAACCAATCTTTGAATATTCCTTTTGTAAGTATAATGTTAAGCAGGAAAAGTTTGTTATAAGATTTCAAAGATAAGATATTAGCTTTCACTTATTATAAGTATAATGCACAACTCTGATTATTTTGAGTGGTACCAAAACCATTAGTCTTTTGTTTTGCCACATACATATAATTGATCATTATTATTCAAGGATAATCATGTAATTTTGCTTCACTAGCTGTATTATATATAACTATAATAAATGATATACAAAATATCTCGAAGTGGTGATTATTAGAAGACGAATTATATTAAAGATGAGAAACGTGATTGCATGTTCTAGTTTAATGGAGTAAGTGGGGTGTAAGGTCCGTAGAAGTTTCTGTTTTTTGGACTTGAGCAGCACTTTTCTTATGTTTTTTGGTGTATAGTGTGTGAATGTGTGAGTACAAATTAGACTTGTATTATTTATTTGATCTTGTATTTCTTTAATAGTTCACATGATGAAGGTGTAATACTTTACATTAGAAGATGTCTCATTTCTGGACTCTTTAGTTTACAACTTCAATAACTTTAGTTTAATTTCAGTTTTGAATAATTCAATGAAATAAACGATAATATATCTCTCTTGACACGAGTTTGCTCTTTTTCAATCCAGTCGGATCAAATTTATATTTATATTGTTTGATGAATTTATGTAGTGTAAGTTTTGTAGGTTTTATTATGATTTACTCTTTTGTTCAATGGGTCCTCATGTGAATGCTACATGTCCTATGAAATCTTGAGCCGTAAGCGAAATATCGTGTTGGGTCCATATGCTTAAAGAGTTCATACGAAGATGACAACTTCTACAAGAAGTTCATATGATTGATGAAGACATTTGGATTATGACTTCTATTAGAAATGTATGTTGAGCTTACAAACTTACAATTTTACAATATGTTTTGCTTTCTTGTGTAACACCCGACCCCTCATACCATCAATATTGTTCGTGTCCACGAGTAGCTCACAAATTTGTTTTTTATTGGCCGGGTGAAAACTTTTCAGGGAGGTCACCCATCCCTAGATTGCTGCTATCTGAGCACGCTTAACTGTGGAGTTCTGATGGGATCCAGTGCATTATACTGGTATGATCGCAACCGAATACCATCAAAACTAAATAGTTAAACGTGTTCAGGTGGCAACAATCTAGGGATGAGTGACCTTCCTGGGAACTTTTCACCCGAGCAACCAAAAGCAAATACGTGAGCTCCTCGTGGGCAAAGTGGATAATATTAGTGGTATGAGGGGTCGGGTGTAACAAAATAGTATTAGAGTCACTCCTGTGTCGTTCGGGGATGGCGGAGTATGTTGACTTCTCGGGCTCATCGAGGACGATTAGTCCAAATAGGGGGTGATTGTGACATCATACATAAATCACGCAACGATCGTGGACAGCAGAGATTACTGGTTCATAAGTAATGCTCTGCCTCTAATATTATCAATACGTTTTGGGGGTATTGACTGTGAATGAGAGAACTCTACGGTTAAGCGTGCTTAGGTGATAGTAATCCAGGATTGAGTGACCCCTGGGAAGTTTTCACCTGAGCAAGCAAAAGCAAATATATGAGTTTATCGTGGGCAAAACGGAGAATATTAGTGGTATGATGGGCCGGATGTTACAGAATGATATCAGAGCAAGTCGAGTGAGATAACTAGGTATGTTCTTCAATGGAGTTTAGTGACCTTATTTTATCTTGTTTGGAATATACTACGAATTGTTTTTTGATGAATAGTAATATTATTATTATGAATTGTAATGTTTGACGAACTTTATTTAATCTTCTTATTTGTTAACCATGTTAAATGAGTCATGTGATCTTGTGTCATATCGTGTCGTGGTACTGAACATGTTATATTTATTGTCTAAAACGGGTTGTGCTACATAACACGTTTATGTTAAAATTTTCACTCCTTACCCTTCAATAATATAATAGTAATTTTACATATTTAACTTGATCTGGTTATTTTGTTATTGTGTTTTGAATAGGTTTTGTATATTCGTGAGTACCTGTTGGAGGGTGATATAGCGTTCAAAAAGGCGGTTCATGCTATCTTTATGTCAACAACATGGTGCTTATGGAAGCTTCGGAATGAGATCATATTTGGGCAGACACAACCCTCTTTATTGTGGCTCTTATATGATATAGTGGCGTTAGCTTCACTATGGTCGAAGACAAGAAACAGTAGAAAGGCCATCCCAGGACTGCAACTTTCCTTGGGTTTTTGGCTGAGTTGTGGTTATGTATGCTTGTTGATTTAGACTTTTCTCCTTTGTATCATTGAGATTCTTAGCTACTTGCTAGCCTCCTTTATTATAAATATAAATTTCTTTTGCCGTTCAAAAGAAAAAAATAGTTGACAAGAAACAGGAGAAAGCTGAAGCCGAACCCACGAAACACCCCCTCCACCCTTACTATTCGAAACAAAAGCCATTTTAACACATTTTCATACCATTAATTACATTCCATTTGGTTTGACAAAAAGTTAAAAATAGTTGACATGATTGAGGTCCATTAAAGCATTTGAAATGTGTCAAAGGAATAACGTGATCTTTGAACTAATTTCACGGAGTGGGAATCCTATTCCCATTCCTAAAGCAAAGGCTGGAAAGCAACATACGCATAAGCTCTACACATTCAGCTTTTGACCACAAGATGACCTACGAAGACCTCTGTTTTTACCTTTTTAACCATATTATATCAACTTTAAGCAACGGTGAAACTCACCTCAAATGAATGGGTTGAGACCGCTACATAGCTGTTTGATGTAAATTAATTATTGTATAGAATTAAAATTATGTTAGAATTTATTCGAACGACTAACATACCACCCTGATTTCGACGTAATTGTTATTTTAATCGGATCCATTTGTTTCTCAGCCATTACCGCACGCCCAACCTCCTTCGGGAGGAAACATGCAACTGAAAAAAAATCTCTTCTTTCAACCCTGAACATTTTTTATCACACTAAGACTCGAACCCATAAACTCCTTTTTTATAATTTTTTTTAGATATGTCATCTTAACCATTTATGTTAGGGATGATTAGTATTACATTATATCAGGGTGTGTTTTACCGTTATAAACAATATAAAAAGTTACATTATTATTTTTACAGAACTGAATAATCAATCTGAAACTAGAACCACAAAATTTAATGCATAATATCAATGAATTGAACAAAAACAAGAATCACAAAATACGAATACATAATATAGCAATCACACACACAATAATTAACATCAGCAACATAATTTCATAGATCTAACGAACAGAGTTACATACATAATAAAACTATTAAAATCTGCCTTCATCTCTTATCATACTGCAATGCAAATCAATCAGAAGATGAAAGCGAAAACGAAGGCGGATACGGCGGCGACGGAGACGGAGACGAAGGCGGTGGTGGCGTCAGACGACGGAGCAGGCGCCGGTGCCGGAGTGAAGGCGTCGGCGGCGGAGACGGAGACGGCGGCGACGGCGATCATCGCCACCAGCATGACGGCGAAGAAGTTAATGGCCTCCATTGAAGAGATCTGTGGTTTAAATGTGAATGAGAGTGAAATTGAAAGAGGAGACAATGAGCAACAAAAGTGATGAGGGTTTGTTTTTATAGAGGAGAAGAAGGGGTCGTGATAATGAGTAATGAGTAATGTGTAATGAAGGAGGTGGTCCTCCAATAACAGAAGGATGGCTGCCCGCTGCCCGCTGCCCGTTTGTGGAATCGGTTGGAGACACCTGTCCTTTTTTTCCTTTACCATTCTTGTGTATTTAACTATGACGTATCCTTTTTTTTATCTTATTCTTATAAATATAAAAAAAATATTATTTTTTAATTAAATAATATATTTTATATCTTTTTACTATTAATTTTTTTCCTTCTTTACTTACAACCACTTTTAAAAATATTTAAAAAATTATAAAGGTTAAACAATGATTACTTAAATTTACAGATGAACAATACTATTTTCTCTCGTATTTATTTACAATCACCTCCAATCATACCATTTAATGTTAAAATTATACTCACAAAGTTTTAAGAAACCGGATGTGAGTGCTCTAAGTTTACAGGGGATACTTTCATGCCCGTTAATTTCATGTAAGCATCACGCTACTCACTCAGTTATTTCATCTTTTTCGCTCTACCTCACCTGCCAGAAATGGTCTCATCTTTTTTCATGCCTTTCAATTTAATATAAGAACAAATATTAATCATTCTGTGTATTTGGATTTCTTCTCTTGTTTAAGTGTTAACTTGTCGGGCCTTTAATCGCCCCTAACACTACACTAGGGTGGTGTTTTACGCCGGCCCTTCATGGGCCACCTCATCACTAATGTCTTTGGTGTGATGGTATACTGGACACATATTAGGAGTGGGTAAACGTATCACATCATCTAATGAACGTACCCGTTTAGAGAAAGATATTACTTTTTGGATGCTACAAAATATATCCCATCTTCTAACACATTATGGTGGGTCTCTCGTAAAAAATAAATACATCTATCTCACGAGAAGTTACTTTTAATACAAAATTGATACATTTAGCTACTTTTTATCTTTTTAATTGTGGGTGTTATGGAGGGATACGTTTAGCATCATTCTTTATAATTTATTTATTTTTAATATAATTATAAAGATGTGTAATAAATGTCTCTTTGAGTGGTATTAAGATGTGTATAAAAATATATATTTATTTTAAATGATTACGAGTATCAGTCGCATAAACAGACTCACAAAAGTATAAGATTTATTAGATTTACCATGTCCACGAATTGGTTCTTCTACAAAATAATTAAAAAGAAAGAATAGTTATCAATATGCTATAAGAAAATGCTAATGTTACAATTATTGATTTATTGATAAAATAGTTTTGTGAAACTTACTTAAACACGTAATGTAGCAAATAATTAATACAGTTTCTTATTTGGCAAAAAGCTGTGTCAGAATACGAAGCCTAAGAGGAATTAGGAGGATACTACTGGGTTCTTCTTTTACTTTTTTAAGTAAACTAGTGTTCTTACGTAGACGCGCGTTGCGCGTCTAAAGAACGTAAACCGAAGCTCAGACTTATATTTATCATCATAGCCGAAAGGTAGCAACTGATGCCCAGGAGCGGCTGCATACCCAAAAGGCTGCCAAGCCAAGGCTACCGGCAACAGTTTTTATGCATCATCACAACCGCGAGCAACCCAAAAACAGAGTCCAGAGTCTCAAACATAGTATCATCGACATCTGATGAAGCACCAAAAAAGTCTAGCATCACCGACATCAACAGAAGACCAAAACATAATCAACATCAACAATCCAACACAGTAATACCATATCGAAGGGACAAACACCGTCCACCGAACCATGTCAACCACTAAGGGAAGGCGGAAGGGCAAAAAACCCATGGCAACCGTCACCATCAAAAAGCACATCAGATCTGAGATTTCGGTTACCTCAGCCAAAGATCAAGACTAAGACTGTGGCCGCCGTTACCCGAGGACCACAACACACAGGAGGCGGGGCGGCAACCGCCTCCGACATTCGTTCTAACAAATTTGAAAACCCTAACCCCTCAATCAGCAACACATCAAAAAACAAAAGCATCTCAGATCAAGCAAGGTTTAAAAGCAACAACAACAACATCACCCACGACTGTCAAACCATCACCACCGGCTTAAGCGTGACAACGATGACCGGAGACCGGGGCCTGACGAAAAAGATATCGAAAAATCGATTGATATCACCCCTTATGTAGCATCTCGCATTTTTACAAAGATATATTATTTTAATTATTTATTTATTTATTTTTATAAATAATAACAATAATAATGAAAAATAACAATAAAAATTAATAATAATA
>BJCN01327669.1:0-11901 GCA_018326445.1 Flaveria brownii
TCGATGTGCAAATGAGAAAGATAATCAAATTAACTTCTTGGACAGCTTCGTGTGATGATTTAATCAAAAACCCTCTGTTAATTTTGGTTTAAAACACTCGGAAGAGGGGTTTTAAGTGAGTTGCAGGTTCACGATGATGGTGATGATTGGATGTGGTGTTCGTGTGTATTTCAGATGCAATTGAAAGCGTAGATCGATTAGGTTCATTTATAGTGTTGTTTAGGCCGGATTAATTTGATTATTATTGTGTCTTCAGTGCGATTGAAACCTGTAAAGTAGCCGACATGATCACGAGGTGGTTAGATCGCACTCATCGTTTTGTTTTTCAAATTATTGTGGGGTTTGAGTTCGAATCTCATACGTGAAGGTGTCTGCACGGTTGATTTGGTTAAAATCGGATGAATTTGGTGGTTTTTGGCCTCGCCGGAGGCTTCGCCGGAGTTGGCCGGATTTTTGGCCGGAAATACGGGGTGGACGGGGGGGCTGTTTGTGTAAATTTGAAATTTACACAAATGGTCCCTGCGGTTTTGTTTTGTTTAGTTTTAGTTTTTAAAATTTCTTTAAACTTTCTGAATTTGCAAAAACACCCCCTAGACTTTTAATATTTTTATTATTTTTATTATTATTGTTATTATTATTATTATTATTCTGATTCTTATTATTATTATTATTGTTATAATTATTATTATTATTATTATTATTATTATTATTATTATTATTATTATAATTATTATTATTTTTATTATAATTATTGGAATTTAAATTTAATTTAATTTTTAAATAAAAAAATAAATAAATCAATAAATAAATAAATAAATAAATGAATAAATAAATAAATAAATAAATAAATAAATAAATAGATAGATAATTATATAAATACCAATAAAATTTATACGAGGTGTTACAAACATCAGCAATGGAAGCATGAACAGAGGATTTGTGGCAAACAACGAACACTTAAGTAAACCAATTTTAGTAAATTTAATCTTTATATTATAATAAAAAAATAACTAAAAATGACATGTGTTAACATCACATTTTTCTTGTCGTCAAAATTTTTTCGTCTCTCTCTACTACTTAGTAGTTACTATAATTATTAATAATATTATTTAATTTCTTTAGACTAAAATTACTTTTTAATAAGTTAAAAGTGCTCTTTTAATTAATAATATTTATTAACAAATAAATTTTTATAAAATAAGAAATTTTTCTAAATCATCAAACTTTTTTTGAAACATAAATTATTTTAAAAATGGAGTTTCTAAAATGTAAAAATATATATAAATAAAAAAAATAAAATAAAGTTATAATAACCAATTTTCTAAGATTTTTTATTTTGAAACAAACTGTATAGTTTTCTTAAACAAAAAAAGTTTGAAATGTTGATATCATTATCTTGACTACTTATAGTCCTTACTCATACATAATTTCAATCATATATTATCTTAAAATATTATTTTATAATTAATAAACTTTATTATATTTAATATTTTAGTTATTTAACCCATATAATACACGGGTTACTAAAGCTAGTATTTTTATATATTAATTCTTTTGCCATATTCAAATAATATATTAGTACAACATGTATTGCACGGGTTAACCAAATAAGATATTAAATAATTATAAATAAAAATTTATGAAATAATAAAGAAGAACACCTGACAAAAAAATATATTTTTATTAGATATAATAGATTTAATGCATAGTTACATAAAGAGTATTTAATGCATAATAGATTTAATCATAATAAAGTCTATGCTATTAATTCATGGATCATGATTGTGTTTAAAAACTCGTATACCAATTAAATTATCAACAACGTAATCTAATAATTATTTAACGAGTGTAAACAATATCCATGGATATTTAAATATACAAATTATCGTGTAAATACCTTTTTTCTCTCTATCTTTTTTGTTGGTGAAATTTTTGGTCCTCCAATTTTTCAATAAAACATTAAATAATATTTAATTTTATATAATTATATCCCATTATGATTAGGCGTTTTAGTCACATTATCTTTTAAACATTAATCTCATGACGAACCGAAGCGAACATGGGTGGAAAACTTCGTTGTTGGTATTGATGTTATATTAAGCGAGGTCAATATTAATTTTTATGGTTTTCGACGAATAAAGAATGTAACGATCAAACTCACACCTTTAGCTCGGCAAAACGACCAAACTTACTCCGTGTAGCGCGGGGAAAGAAACTAGTTAACTTTTAAACTTTAATACAATTGATAAGGCAACGTTATTGTCATACATTTGTATTTCCTTGTGCTTCAGTAACTTGTAAATGAGTTCTTCCTGCAATACACCTATTTTATCACACCCTTAACATGACCCAACCTCCTTGTTAAAATGCAATACACTACAACAGCTAGAATATCTTTTTTACCACTTGTAATGTATTACCCAATATAAATACAACATTATCATCTTTTTAACTTTAACCCTCATTTGTTTTTGTGGCCGATAAGAATTTCTTATGAAGTCGTTTATCATAGTACTACTCTCGTATGACATGTGCTAATTGCATTGTTTTTATATGATATTTGAGTATTAGATATATGAAAATTCAAAATTTTGATTCTGATATCAATTATTCTTTTTATAATATAAGATAAAAAAAAGTATAGCTATAGCTTAATCAGTTTAATAAACACATAATTTCATGCTTTTGACTGGGTGTTAGTCTTTTTCTCGAATATGATGTATGATCAAACGATATCAATAGAATTGTAACAGATTTTGAAAAGAAAAAAAAATTATGATTACTTATGAGTTTATTCGTTTCATTTCAAAGAACAAAACCGACAAAAATAAACTATTAAATCAAAAACGGCGTCTCGAATTGAGTTTTCAAAACCAAGGATCCAATCTAATTAGAAACTTAAAATCAACAAGATAAACATTCTAAATAATATTTTTATTGCAATAAGCATATATTGAGCTTTACAACTTAACATTGTAGTACAAACAGACACCAAAGTGGCATAACTATAAGTCTATATGTCACCATATGCTCCAAGTATGCACAAAGCATCAGTGTCTCCACTTACAGCTTAGCATGACCGCTTCACCGACTTGTTACATTGGTTAAGCGACACCATCAACCTTACATCGTCGAACCAGCCCGCATGCCATTGACTCGGTACATCGTTCACATGTACGCCACTTGCTTATTAGTAGTGGTAGCTGTAGCATTAGTAAAACTATTATATGTTTATCTTGTTCATAAAACTTATTTTATATATGTTTTTATGTTATTTAATATTTTTCTATAAACTTATAAACATAATCGATTTATATGAAAGTGTCTTATTTATTTTGTCACGATAACAACCTCTGAATATCCAAGCCTCATTAAGATGATCCAAATCAAAATCATCCTTCTTCAATCGGACCGTTTCTAGAACTTGAATCGGGTGGTTATCTTATTCTTGAACCTTAATGTTTTTTTAGTGCATGCATCGGGTTTTTGGGTTCATTTACCAAAGAGTTTGTTGTGATATATATGTTTATTATAGCTTGTTTTGAAACTGTGAATATGTTGCCTCGTTGATCTATCATTTACAAGATTTGAAGATGGTGAATGAAATCATTGTTGTTTTTATATGGTTGGAAATATAGTCATTATATATGTACCATTTGGAAATATATTGATATTTTTTGTTAATGTTATTTTTTTGTGTTTTATTTATTAAGTTATATTATAGGAACATAAAATTATAATAATTTTTTTTAGAAAATTAAAGAGAGTGGAATTATGTATATCCTTGGTTGAGTGAAAGGGAAAGAAAGGGAGTTGAGTGTGATATGATGTTGATGTATCACATAATGAAAGCTAGCATGGAGTGATGAATACCTCGTAGCTTAAGCATTGTCTTCGAATTTCGCGAGTTTAATTTTTAAAGAGTAAATCATATGGTTTTTGTCCTTTAAATATGGTCTAATTCACATATTTTCTCCTTTAGTTTTAGTAATTTGATAACACGTCATTTTCATGCTTAGTCCTTTTGAATAACAACCGTTAGAATTTTCTATTGTTGTTGTGACTACCTTCCTCTCCCCTCGCTCTTTCAGTCACTCTCCTTCTCTCTTTCTCTCTACCTTTTCACCATATCGTTAGATCACCACAACACACCCCCTCCCGAAACAACCACTTCCACCCGCCCCCATTCCACCTCCTTCGACCGATGATTAACCCAATTTTCAAGGAAAACCCATGCTTCATATCATCTTGTACCGAGCCATCTTTAATACCACCAGACAGATTCCATTTGATTTAATTAGCCTATTTTTAAACAAAAATTTAGGTTGATTAGATCTTTGCTTATGTTCCTCACGTTAAACGATGTTACGGACCTCTACCATGCTTTAGAGTCATTTGGTTTCAATTTTTTAACATATAAGAAATCCAGTTCCATAGAAATGGTCGGTGACAACGTGATTAGCTCGTCGACATGAACTCGGGATCAGACTTAGGTTTTTCGTTGAAGGATCAATGAGAGTGAAAGAGCGAGGAGGGAGAGAAGTGGGTCTTACTAGTGCTTTTAATTTACTAATTACTTTCTTAATTGTTTGCATTCAATTCACTTTGCACTTTCAACACAAACCCAAAATTATTTGCTTGTTCATGTTTTTGTTTTGCATTTCAAGTTCTAATTTATAAATGGTTAGACTTTTCATAAATTTATTTTGGAGACGATCTTACTTACATATACTATTTATATGTATTTAAAATTCTAAAAATTAACTTGATTTTTATCCAGCCATGGAACTCGATCAAATACTAATACACAAATCATCAAAACAAAGCCATACAATTATTAATAGACCATTGTAACATGTGAGTTTCACTGGCACCGATTGGTGTCGATAAAAGCTCCGTGGCCTTAAAAGATCACAACTCCAAATCTCATTTCAACACAAAAATCTTGTAGCCAATAATAAAGGTTGTCAATGTGCTCTCCAAGCATATGCATGTCATAAGCCTTTTACGAGCTAATCAGTTTCTTCCAATATAGGTTGGCGCAGTGTTGTAAAAGTCACGACTAGCCTCAGATTAGTCGCTAATCGGAGGTTGGCCGCTTTTTCACCAAATCGGAGGTTCTAGGTGGTAGTCGGCCAACAATGGTTAAAGCCGGACAAATCGTCCTAATCGGCGGTGTTCTGGTGACGAAACCCCCCAGATTTTCCCATTCCGGCGCCGGATTTGCCGATTACGGTAAGGATTTGCGACTTCGATGACAGGAACATGGGAAGGGGCGACCGGCGGTGACTGGAATGTGGGAAGAAGACGGCTGTTTTATGTTTAGGGTTTAACGATTTAACTAAGTTTGTGTATTTTTACATCTAACCCCTTCAATATTTACCAATTTACAAACTATCTTCCAAACTTGTAAATTAATTCATGAAAAGATATAGAATTCTACATAAATTTACAAAATTATACACAAAAAGTCTTATCCAACTAAACCCGATGGGGTTGACGTGATTCTCAAACGTAAATCTAACAACTGTTGAAATGGAGTTTATATTTGGTTAATCCTAATTGTTATCACCGATGGGAAAAATATATGATACAATGGGGGTGTTTGGTATTACTTCTCAAAACTCTTTTTTCACTTATTGACTTATCAAATAAATTAATAAGTTAGTATAAAGTGATTTATTAACCTATTTTCCTCGTAACCATCAGATTATAAAACAATAATTTTTTAATTTTTTAAAAATTAATAACTAAAAAAAAGTAAAAAAAACTCCCACACACCCTTTGGGTTAAACGGACCCATCCAAATTCTTTGTACCCACAATTCAGACCATCTTCTCCGGCGATTCATCCTGCAACCAAAGTTCACCCTTTCTATCAACAAATTAACCTTCAAATCGACCTAAAATATGGAGATTTCCCCTCTTCTTGGTCACCGTTTTCACTCAATTTTCTTCACAGTATCCCCACCATCACCACCACTTCCCTTTTCACCCAGACCCATCACCAATTCTCACTCTCCATCTACAACTACTACCACCGCAAACACTAGAACACTTCGAACTCAATCTCAAGATCGACCATCGAAGGCAAAAGAATACATCTCAATTTCCCACCAAGCTAGACAGTCGGCTATACTCGACATTCAACAATCCGATGACCTACAATTGGCTCTTTCAAGGTGTTAATTTCAATCTTTACATGTAAAATTAACATGGGTTTGATTGCAAACGTAATACCCATATGTTCAGATTTGCAGTAGTGGTTAATTTCAGTCTTTAAATGTGAAATTAACATGGGTTTGATGAGATACATTTCAATTTTGATTTGAGTATGAGTACAGGTCAGGAGAGTTGTTGAAAGTTCAAGATTTCAATATTATTATGCGTGAATTCGGCAAGCAAAATAGATTGAATGATCTTTCTCAGGTTCGTCTAAATTGATAACTCAATAATATGGTTGATTTCAGTTTGATGAACTCAATAGCTATGTTTGCATTAGTTATAATCTGTGATGCATTTGATTAAATTAGATGCATTTTTCTTTAAGCAGTATAAAGAATAACAAATGTGCATGATGAATACACAACACATGCACTTCAATTTCAAAGTCAATAGTTTGTATTTTAGGTTTGACAATTTGTAAGTTGACCTCCAAAGTCAGTGGGTGTCTTCTTTCTTCTGTACATAAGCTAAAGATTTCTTTTGGTTTGTTTTGGAACTACTACAGGTTTTTGTGTGGATGCAGCAATATGGGAAGCTAAACTTTGCGTCTTATAGTACTTACATAAAGCTAATGGGGAAAAACCTCCATCCTAATAAGGCAGTGGAGATATACAATGGCATTGAAGATAGCGTAATTAGGGTTAACACGTCTGTTTGTAATTCTGTTCTTGGTTGTTTAATTAAAAATGGCAAAGCTGAGAAAAGCTTTGAACTTTTTCATCACATGAAACAAGATGGTCTAGTGCCGGATGTTGTTACTTATAGTACGGTATGCCTATAACCCCTCATAGGCCTTCGAAATTTTGCATAACTTTAGAGGAGGCTTACCTATAAATGGGTCGACTTGGGTTGTGTTTCTTCTCGAACGGGTTAAATCATAAAAAATGTAGCTAAAAAGGGAATGAATCAAACAGAGTAAAGTCACACAAAGTGTATTTATAATGTATACAACCTATCAAATTGTTTTTTCCAATATTTAGATTAGTGTTATAAAATTATCATTCTGCAATCATTAGTAACACCTTTACTGTTTATATTTATGTCATCCCAATCTGACATTATCAGTTTAGAAATGTACTAAAACAGACCCAGTTTAACCTGAACCTGCTTTGAGAGGCCACCCAACCTGAACCTCTTGTCCCCTCTTATGAATTTCTGATAATTTTGACTTTTGCTTTAGATAATGGTTATTATTTGTCTTTATTTCTTTTTTAAATTCTTTAGCTACTTTCGGGTTGTGCAAAACTCCAAGATGGCTATGCAAAAGCGACAGAGTTCATTCAGGAGCTCAATAACAAGGGGTTGCAGATGGATATTGTTATTTACGGGACATTGATATCTGTTTGTGCTTCGTGTAAGCAATGCAAAGAAGCAGAGAGATATTTCAATCAAATGAAGATTGAAGGCCACATTCCTAATGTCTTTCATTACAGTTCTTTGCTTAATGCATATTCAGTGGAAGGAAACTATGAGAAGGCTGAGGAGATATTTAGAGAGATGAAATCAGCAGGGTTAGTTCCAAACAAGGTATGCTTCTTATTCTTCAAACAATATAATTGTGAAACTTTGTTCAAATGATTTTCTAACAGCATAATGTTGCAGGTTGTTTTGACAACATTATTAAAGGTATATGTCAGAGGAGGTTTGTTTGAAAAGGCGAGAGCGTTACTAAATGAACTAGAAGCCCTAGGCTATGCTGAAGAAGAGGTAAAGTGGGACCTTTAAATTTCTACTATGCTCACAACAAATCAACCTAGAAGCCCATAACATGATTTTCCATTAAAAATATTGAAATTAAATTCACTTACCTTAGCCATCGTAATTACACATGGTCGTTATTTGTGTCTGGTGAGTTTTTTATGTTTTTGATTATAGAAGGAAACTCTAAGGCATAACGTAGATATCACATATATCTTAAACTATATGACAAGCCAAACATTGCAATTTTCATGGGGCATAGGAGGTGATATTTACATTTTTGATCATAGTAACATCGACATACAAAGATCTTTAAACTTATGGGGCATTGTGATTTTGCTGTAGATGCCCTACTGTTTGCTAATGGATGCTCTATCAAAAGTTGGACAACTAGACGAAGCGAAGTTGGTGTTTACTGAAATGAAGAGAAGAAATGTGAAAACAGGCGCGTACTGTTACAGACACACACAAAAAAATAATAATAATAATAATAAAAGAAAGAAAGAAAGAAAGAAAATAACACTCACATACAAACGCCAAAAAAGGGAAAAAAATCATCCAATTTTCCTGAATCCTTATTTTGCTATTTTACAAAATAAGCTTTAGAAAGTTGAAACTAACTTTTTTTTATCCTCAAATTACATCCAGATGGGTATTCCTACAGCATAATGATTTCAGCCTTCTGTAGATATGAACTCCTTGATGATGCAAAACAATTAGCATTAGAATTTGAAGCCAAATACGAAAAATATGATGTTGTTATAATGAACACGATGCTGTGTGCCTACTGCAGAACAGGAGAAATGGAGAATGTAATGAATTTGATGAAGAAAATGGATAAATTGGCTATTAATCCTGACCGGAATACTTTTCATATTTTGATTAAGTATTTTGTCAAGGAGAAGTTATATATGCTTGCTTTTAAAACTTTGCAAGATATGCACAACAGAGGCCAACAACCAGATGAAGTATGCCCCCTTTCTTTCTTTTTATTTTTCAATTTATTTTCTTTTTGCTCTCAAAGTTTCCCATCAATATTGTGTAGGTTACACATTGTATAAGAAAAGGGCGTACCTGGTGCTGCAAAGAGCTCCCGCGTTTTCGCAGGGTCCAGGGAGGGTCCGTCCCATTTAAGGGAAGATGTACGCGGTCTTTCCCCCACATTTTTGTGGGGAGGCCGTTTCCACGGATCGAACCTGAGACCTTCGGTCCCTTAGGAACAGCTTTTACCGCTGCGCCAAGGCCCGCCCTCACATTGTATAAGAAAATGATTGGAAATTATTGAAGTATCTAAAAATACCCTTTAAATAAAAGAATCTTACAGATCCAAATGACCACCATAACTATCTTGGAGTGTTGCAATATTCCACTTCAGTTAATCTTGTTTGATCATGGTCTTTTGGTCTTTTTGCAGGATATTTGTTCTAATTTAATGTTTCATCTTGGTAAAACGGGTGCCCATTCTGAAGCATATACTGTATATAACATGCTGAGATATAGCAAAAAACCAATGTGCAAGGATCTTCACAAGAAGGTTCTTTATATTCTCATAGCCGGACGGCTTTACAAAGATGCATATGTTGTTTTCAAGGTACATTGTCTAAAAATTTGTGGTCTTTTGCTGCTTTCAACTATTACAAATGTATAAATCACTATACATTGCTTAGGACAATGCAAGGTTGATCTCTCGGCCTGCTATGAAGAGGTTTTCTAGTTCATTTATGAGGTTCGGTAATATAAATTTGATAAACGATGTCATGAAGGCTATCCACAACTCTGGATACAAGATCGGTCAGGTAATCAGAACTAGTTATTTGTTTATAAATTATTGTAACTTGAAGTCGCGATAAAATTGCCTATTTCCGTATTAATGTTTCAGGGTTTATTTTCTATGGCAATAACGCGCTACATAGCTCAACCAGAAAAGAAGGACCTGCTACTTCAGTTACTGGAATGGATGTCTGGTCAAGGCTATGTTGTCGATCCAGACACGAGGAATTTGATACTAAAGAATTCAGATATGTTCGGGCGCCAACAAGTAGCTGAGATTTTGTCTAAACAACACATGATGTCGAGAACATTGAAGGCGAAAGAGACGAGTAAAAGATGAAGAAACTCGGTAGCTTTATTTTCCAGTCACTTCCATATTTCATGGCAAAACAGGCGGGTTGGAATGATGGGTCAAAACGAGCATCACCCAAAAATGTGTAAATGAGCTGAACTGAGCATGAGTATGCCTATGCTTGAGCTTGGCTCGTTCAACTTTAAACAGTCGGTTGGATTTATTATTGGTGGGATTTAGGAAGAAACATAATTTTAACAGAAATATGTAAATTTGTGATGCTTCCGTTGTACCATGTAAAAGTTTATCATTCTCAGGAGCTATTACATGTGGTCTTGTATATATCAAAGCCCAAAGGGTATGAAACAAATTGGTTAAATGATATGCATTTTCTTAGGTGTTGTTTGTTTTTTCTGTAGGAAAACGTCTGCAGTCTGCGAACCACATCTGCAAACATCTGCAACAGAAGAGGTGGATCAAATGTTTGCAGTCTGCAAGAAAAAGACGGTTTGTTTTGTTTAACATCTGCAGAATGCTGAAATATTCTGTAATGAAACTAAATATATTTTTTAAACTTTAAAAACAACTAATATATTAATATATATATATATATATATAAGTCATAGAAATACATTAAAATATAAATAAAAGTCACACAACACTACAATAATATTCATAAAATCATACGATTATATTTATAAATCGTTTATTCGACATTCTGCATTAACTGCTTAGCAATTTCATCTCTTAATTGAGTCATATATTCTCGATCGGATGCGGTACCATGTTTTTCAACATCATTTTCCTCAGCATCAACGTGCATATCACAATTTTCAAAGGACACATTGGGTTGATCGTATTGTGTAAAAAAATCATCGCTAAGACCCTCTTTCCTTATAAATTTATGCAACGCGAAACATGCAACGGTAATGTTCCTTTGTGTAACCAACGGAAATGGTGCCATCCTCTTCAATATAGGGAACCGCGCTTTCAAAACACCAAACGAACGCTCAATAACGTTTCGTAGTTTTGCATGTGCATTGTTAAATTTTTCTTTATCGGTCAATGCTAGATTTCTACGAAAATCTCCAAGCCAATACCTTACATTACGATATGGAGCCATAAATCCTCGTATGTGTGCATAAGCGGCATCACAAAGATAATATTTATCTGTAAAGATATATAAATAATTAGGAAATTAAAAAAACATTTAAAAACAATTTATATACCTGATGGTGGTAACGGGAATGGAGCATTTGTATCTGATAAGGCCTCTGATAATATTCTGGAATCATGTGCTACCCCTTCCCAACCCGCCACAATGAATGTAAAGATCATGTTGAAGTCACAAATTGCTAATACGTTTTGATAACAATCTCCTTTTCCCCTTCCTCTATATAAATCTTGTTTACTAGCAGGGACAACAACATGTATCAAAGTACCATCAAGTGCACCAACCGCTCCCTTAAAAATTCTCCGAAGTCTTTTGTTATGTCCCGGAATGTATGGATTTGGATTGAAAGAAGTTGGTACTATCATATCTTTGGCAAAAAGCATCATTTTATCTAACACTTCATAAAAGAATTTATGAATTGTTTGCTTGGAGTGTTGAAATCTACGCTTTATAACCACGTAACGTTGATTATGACCAACTATCATTAAAAACATAGCCATCTTCTCCTCAACCGATACATGTTTACTATCCTTTAATGAATAATTTATTCTAAAATGTGTACATAGTCGGACAAAGGATTCACGAGACATACGTAGCAATTCAATGCATTGTTTGGGATTTCCTTGTAATAACTCTAACGTGTATTTATGCCCCGTCATTTCTGAATCATTGTCTCGCATTCGTTTCAAACCTCTTCTCCAAAAAAAACGAACATACAAGTACATAAGAATTACTAGAAGTAA
>BJCN01327670.1:0-11843 GCA_018326445.1 Flaveria brownii
CATGTATATTAAATATACATATAAGTCTAGTTTAGACAATTATACATACGTAAAAGTTTGTATATATATACACATATGTATAATTTTCGGGCACATAAATTTTCGTATATACCTGAACTATCGATATACACACATGCATGTAACATGCATACGTAAAATATACATATATATGCGCATGCACATGTACATCTTATGCAAATATATATATTTTTATTTAAATTTGTCTTAATATTAAACATGCATATAAGCATGCATATAAAAATATATATACATAAACTTTTTATAATTAATCATAATTATATACCTATATAAAAATTTTAAGGTTGTTACAGAAAGGAAGGTATAGATGTCGACAATGCGTATCCTTCTATTCCTTGTATGAATTACATAATTCCATTAATGTGCGTGAACGAGGAGTTAAACTTGTGTTACACGGTAGGGTAACTCCTTTTTTGGTAAAATAGATTATAATAACATGTTAACTAATATTAAAGGATGAAGTTACCAGTGTATTCAACAAAAATTACATATAGTTACAAACACATGTATAAACGTGGATAACAATAAACAATAATGGTATCTTTGAAACTTATAGATACATTATATTATTAGTTTATTATGTAAAAAATAAACAAATATTTCAAATAAAAAACTTCAATCACCTCACAGAAATGAACGTGGTTCTCGTGCATTAGTGATGTGAGGTTGCACCACCCGAAAAACTTTGGTGTTTTAGTTCCAACTCTATTTATTTAAGGTGTTGAAAAATATAAAAGAAAAAAAATCCAATCTTCAAGTGGACTGATAAAAGCAGAAATATTAGCCGTTGCGTATACTCAGTTTTGTAATGAAATGCATATTAAAACGTAAATAAAAATAAACGTATGAACACGTAGAATCTAAATATAATATATATATATTTGAGCCAAAATACTTTTGTAGTTAGAAATGAACACGTTACAAGTGTACATTCAAAAATTTTAATATCATTATATTTAGAAAGTCAAAAAAGGCAAACAAAATTTGGTAAAGATTAATTATAAATGTTACATAGAAAATTAAAATTTAGTAAAAACAAAAAAAAAGCTAACAAAAATATTGAGTTTACATGAATGAAAAAGGATGAAACTAGTTATATGAACTCATGACAAAAATAAATAAATAAATGCAGGCACCCGCAATAGTCATTGAGAAAGCCCAAGTGAAAGATTCAATGGCGACTTGAACCACTAGGAGCATACTAAAACTTCTAAATGTATATATTAGAAATTAGAATGAGTGCCTAAAGGGAAACAATTTCATGGTACCGGTTCACACTAATACCCTATAATGGATTAAATTCATTTGGGCTTTATTTTCTAGAGTTTGTGGTCCACAAATCAAATACATAATACAATATGTTTGACCCATTTAACTAATAATCTATACCAAAGGGTTTCGTTTTATAAAATTTTCATTTTAATATCTGTAGCACTTTAGTAATTAGAGCACAAATCTATATTTCATGTCATGTGTTTATCAAACAAAAGATATATAATCCGAATTTCATCCCATGTACTATAAAATGATTTCATACTAGGGAATCCTCAGGAACTTTGCAATCACAAAAAACAAAGATTTTAGTGGAAGAATATTTGTACTTACTTGTACATTCGAAAGCACGATGTCCATGACGATTAGATTTTCTTCATCTTGGAGGTTTATTAAATTTCACGAATCCCTTTGGCATCCAGCCGCATTGTCTTGCATGTTTCCTGTTCATCATCGAATGCTTAAAATTCATACCTTGCTTTTTAACATCAATTTCTAATTTAGACCCAACCGTAGCCCTTTAATTTGCTTTTTCACCTTCTGGTGAATGTAACAATTTGAATATTAGGTATCTGAATTAGTACCTGATTTTTGCAATTAAATCTATGGGTTCCGAATTAGGGTTCCAACTTGATTCCCACACAAACTGCCTTCCAATTTCCCTTCTCCTGTGGCTCTGATACCACTGTTGGAACAATGGTATTTCCAAGTATCAATAGGGGATTTCTTATTTGTGGAGACATACTCACATACACAAGATTTAACAATGAGTAGAGTGATTAAGAAGCTGTTTGACAATATCTGATTGATTAAGTGTTGAACCAATGAGAGGTCTGAACCATTAAGTGCTAAACCATTAAGAGGTCTGAACCATTAAGAGCTAGTATATCGCTTAACTATTCAAAAGCAAATGTCTGACCAATTCTGATAAGATGACTTAATCATTCAGCATTAAACCTCTTAACCATTCAGCATTAGTATAATGCTTAACCATTCAGAGGCAAATGTCTTAACCATTCAGACATTTGCTCCTGTAACAAACAGTATGAATCATTAAGTTTAAATCATTAAGTGTTGATTAAGAGCCTGCCAAGCAGCCCCTAAGATGGAAAGATTTAAGAGTGGGAAAGGTATAAAGATCGACCCAAAATGCATGTCCTTCTATTCCTTGTTCGACATACCTATGTGTGTGAATCAGTTCTTTAGGGGAAACATGTGACATTTGATCTATTTGAAAAGTAAACCCGAATCCATTTGTATCTTTTATACAATAGATAATTCATTTCTAAATTATTTTATTTATTTTGAGGATTTAAATGCAATAAACATGTAATTTATTCAAGTTATCATAATTTTATAATTTATAAAATAAATTATAGAATTTTATATTAATTATGAGATTTTAATCATGTAACTAAAATAAATAATTGAATTACAAAGTTTTACAAAATATATAGAGTTTATAAAATTTTCATAAAATAATTTGCTTTTATAAAGTTTGAATGTGAAATGTAAATTTCAAAACTTAATTAAAAGGTTCTAGACATGAAATGTCAACTTTTATAATCTCAGGGACCTAAACTGCAATTTATTAAAACCAAACCAAAACCCCTCCTGTCGATACCCTGTATTCCGGCCACCTCCGACCATTACTCCGGTGAACCCCAAAACCATCGAACTTTGTCCAAATCAATCGTATTTAACCACCCCACAACCCTTGCGATTGTGATTTAAACTCAAGACCCGCCTCAATTTAAATAATTCGATTGTTAAGACCCATTCAAACTCGAAACTTCAAAATTCCATTCAATTTGTTTTAGTTACAACTACAAATTTCAATAAATGATTCAATTGTTCAAATAAAAATGGCGACTATTGAAAATTCAAGCATTCAAATAGTTGGATTTAAAATCCACACTTTCACATATTTTATAATCTAATCCTACAATATTTCTTTTTCTTATAATTTTTTGTTCTAAATCCGACACTTTTACATATTTTATAATCTAATCCTACAATATTTTACTTTTAACTTAATCTCTTATACTTTTCATCTCTTACGAATTTTACGTAGTATGGTTTAAATTTTGAGAGTTAATACACCGTAAGTGTATGTGTGGTTCAACGTTGTTACACTTAATTTTCTTCGTTTAACATTCCCGTCACAACGTGCGTTTCATAGATCGACTTAGTTAATGCACTAATGTTTTAGGTTTCACGTGGTTTAACGTTTTTACCTTTACTTTCCTTGACAGTGGTGTGAAATTTGTGCTACTTGGCACGGTTTTGAAAATTCAAATAGAAACGCTCCTGTGATTATTGAAAATCCAAGCAGGCAAATAATTGGGTTTAAAACCATGTAATTACCCTCGAATCAAACCTGAAACCCCCCGAATCAAGCATTGAACATGTTTGCTATGAGACAGTTGAAATCAAAACTATTAAAGAAAGGCTAAACTTTCTATTCGACCTATTTGAAGTCTCTGACACATCAATTCAACTTAATATTCACACACACTCATCAATTGGAATCAAAATTCTCATCGACATGCACCCATATTGTTTATCATCTTCTAGACTTTCTCAATCAAAATTGCTTGAGGGATATTTAGCATTAACGCTTTGGGAAGCTTCTCACATGATCAATTAAGTTTAATCATCATCATATCGAATTCAAGCTATCACTTATTCACATCTTATCTTTTCTTCTCATTGCCAAATTGACACCAAATCAGGTTATTGAATTCATTATCGCACTCTTCACATGTTTTGATCAAAAGCCTTATGGTTATACTTGTTATCACTTGCAATTTGAGGTTCGATTTGGGCAAAATGCAACTTAGGGTTTATATGATTTTGTGGGTGTTATCAAAATATGTTCTTATATTTTGCAATCCAGGTCTAACTAACGCTATGTTCCCGAGTTCATTTAAGGAGAGAAAAGAAAAAAAGTGAAAGGAAATAAAAAAATAGTTGTGTTCTAAAATTTTTTTTAATGGAAAGAAATGGAAGGATTATAAGAAATTTGTGTTCCCGAGTTTACTTAAGAATGAAAAAGAAAGAAAATAAAAGAAAAATAAAGGCAAAAATCAATCCTTCTAAAATGAAAGGAAATGAAGAGGAAAAAAAAAGAAAAAAGAGAAATGAAGAGAAAAGAAGAGTTTTTTTCTTTCGTTAAGTAAACTCGGGAACATAGCGTAAGAGTTGGCCTTTGGCTCATCGGTTGGAGCATAGCACCCAACTGGAAGGGGCCCAGGTTTGACCCCGAGCATCCCCTCCCGTTTTAAACAATTATTTTATTATTTCAATTACAAAAAATGCTTTCATATTATTATATTATTGTAAAATTTAATTTGTTGATTTAGAATGTATTTAATAAATTCTAAAAACATTATAAAAATATTTTTTTTCATGATACATCATTTTAAATATTTAAATGTTTTATAAAAAACATCATAAATTTATTTGCAGTATTCAAAATTTATAGAAATTATTAAAATATTAAATAAATAATATTTTGAATTAATTTAAATAAAAAGTTATAACAAACGTAATTTAGTTAAACAGTTAATTCTCAATTAATTATTTGACCAAATTAACAGATTATCAATTAGTAAGATTAATTATTTTCATTCAAATTTTATTTTATCAATAATTATAAATTAATTAATTAAATTATATTTAATAATTTATATTATACTAATTAGCAACTTAAGGTTGCATTGGTGGTTATACTTTGAGCATTAGAGGTTGTACATGTCTTTTGTTTTTATATATTTTTTATTTTTTATTTTAAATCTAATACTTTTACTTATTTTACAATTTAACCCCTACAATTTTCACTTTTAACTTTGATCATCTATTCTTTTCTTATTATACAAAATTTCCGTATACATTTCGCTCTAAATTTTGAGAGGTAATACGCCATAATGTTCGTGTGTGATTTAACGTTGTCACGCCTACTTTTACCTACTTAGCAGGCCAGTTGTAATGTGCGGACCCTAGATCGACTTAGCTATGGTTTTTAACGTTTTACGTGTCACAAGCGTGGTTCAACGTTTTAACATCTACTTTCTGTTCGATTTTATTTTTTTCATTTTATTTCTTTTTTAATACGCGTTTTTCCAGCATTGACGGTCGCCGCTGGTGGTGTGACATTGATACTATCTTGCATGGTTTTAAGTTTCCGCCGTAAAGCGGGAGGCTTAATACTAGTTCTACTTCATTAACTATTCATTATTATTTTCAATATCAATTATTTAATCATGTTTTCCTATTTTTATTTAATCAAAATATGTAATAAATTAGTTACACTATTTTATTTAAACTATTGGTCAAACTCAAACCCCAACTAAAATCTTAATCTAGTCTTAAAATCATTTAAAAAAGACACCAAACTTTATGTTGAACTGTGAGTTTTTCTTGGTGTTATGTCTAGCATTTCTTCCATTTAATTTCTGATTCACTTATAATTATCAAGTGCGTATTCATAGCATATTTTCATGTGTTTTATATTTTAAAAAAATCATGTGATTTAATATCCAGTCATTAGTATTTATTGTTATATCATTGTATATTTAATTTAAAACATGTTATGTTATTACTTGTAATTATATGTTCATAGTTAGATGAACTATAGATAACATAATCATTAATTTATGCATCCACGATAACAATGATAGATCTATTGATTTGATAAAATCACCTTATATGATTATTCAAGTGGTGATTAGAACCGGCATCACATTCATCCGCCTCAATGATTACGCCATGAGTTGAGTGTGACAAAACACTTTCATGGACCCGGTTCACACAAGTACCCTATATTGGACCAAGTTCTTTTGGGCCTTATTTCCTAAAGTTTGTGGTCTAAAAAAAATACATAATAAAAAATTATTTGACACATTTTAAGTCATGATAATACTAATATACTAACGTGAACTAAAAATTAGGATCCATTAGTTCTTCGTTTTGTATGAGTTGTAAGTAGTTGAAGTGCGCTTTTGCAAGCATTAGTGGCGAGTCATATTCTGAAATTTCATCTTCAATATGGAGCAAAATTATATTGCTTCTACCATTGGATGGCCTGGATGGTAAGGTCTACCCAACGCTTGTTACACTCGTCATGCGGGAGTACCTTGGAGTGTTTTCTCTAAGGTTTTTGTTGTAGTTTCTGTGAAGCAATGAGTTCTAGTATAGATTCTTTGCTTATTCTTAATGGACATTCTCATAGAAACTTATCATACGCCTCACTTCTATACTAATTGTCTTTCTTGAATTCACCCAAACTATAATCCTTGAATTTGTTGAACACAACTACATAACCACGAATCTATAGAATTTTTGGATTTCTATGTGGTTAAAGTAATTTGGTTTGTAGGGAACTCTATACAAATCTAACAAGGAATGTTTGAAATTGCTAAGGTGGTACGTGAAATCACCCTCCACGTATCATATATATCTTTTTAATGACCAGATGTTATTCTACCGATCATACTCTATCTAATCTATATCACAACTAATTTATATCACACGTCATAGGCGATAGTTGAATCCTTGACCTGAATAAGAGTTTTACCACTTCAACTTTAAATGGTTTTACGATTATATCCAACTTTTATCCCTTTGAGTTCATTACCTAGAGCACTACACTCCCTAGAAACCAAAAATTCTATTCTTATAAGAGAGACACACATAAAGAACATGTTTCTTAACTTTAACCAAAGCTTTTATGAGTGACTTACAATAAGAAAATCTATAAGCAAAGCTTATAAACACTTGAAACGGAACACATACTATACAGAGATCTTGATAAAGTGACTTAAACTGTCACATGAGCTTGGAGCTCAAGTTTACTATTGTTGCATGTGCATGAGACTGCCCAATAATCCCACGATCACCCACGTGACTATGTTATTGCTTTTGTGCTTTGTTAGGTAGCTGAATAATAGGTCAATTGGTTTCCCCAATTACCTATAGTATACGTTAGGTTGTTGAGATTTTTTAGGATTTTCTATTGTTATTTAAGTTGGGTGTATGGAGTCTCTGTACTATCATTTTTATGAATGAGAAAAACTACTTGACCTTGCAGTTCATTGTACTATTATTATTACTTGAGTGTGTCTATATACCAACAGTTTTGGTATCAGAGCCATATTCGGCTCTCGGCAATCCAGTCCTGTGTTCCATCTCCACCGCTATTCCTTCAATGGCTGAAAACCAAACTCTCCCAAACCCTACTTCTGTCATACCGATTCCGGTCTTTAAAGGTGAGGGGTATGATCAATGGAGTATAAGAATGAAAACTATACTCAAGTCCCAAGAACTATAGGATGTCGTTTTTCTCGGGATCACTGCTATTCCAGATGTTTCACCGGATCGGAGAGATACAAAGAAGAAGGATGCACTAGCAATGTCGATCATCCAACAAGGAGTTCATGACCTCCTTTTCTCTCGAATTGCTGATGCTGAAACCGCCAAAGACACATAGGAAATGTTACGGGTGGAGTTCCAAGGGGACTCACAAGTACAATCTGTAAAGCTTCAAGGGCTTAGGCGTGAGTTCGAAAATCTTTCCATGAAAGATGACGAAAGAGTAGGAAACTATTTCTCTCAAGTCATGGACAACACAGGACGTCAAAGGTCCTATGGTGAGGAACTCACCGATCAGAAGGTGGTCAAAAAGATACTTCGCAGTCTGTCATCCAAATATGATTATGTTATACCCTCCATTGAAGTTGCCTTCGACTATGCTACGATTACACCAGTAAAACTAATGGGCATGTTACAGTCACAAGAAGAACGTATCAACAGCTGTAGCACCAATGACAACATTATCAAGAAAGCAGACTTACATGATGAGCAAGCTCTTCAGGTGTTCCAAGAGCAAACCAAAACCACCCGTGGTCGAGGTCGCGATCGTGGAGCTTCTAGAGGACGAGGGGCCAGTCGTGGCAGGGGTACTTTGGATCAAAGCAAGGTCCCGCTATGTTACGTTTGTAAAAAATATGGCCACAAAAAAAAAGATTGCTGGTATAATAATGATGATCCGCAAGTGAATGTCGCAAAACATGAGGATCAAAATGAAGTTGGAGAAGATGAAAATGCACACCTGCTGCTAACATTCCATCAGATCACTCAGAACCATTTCTCTCTGATGACATGCGTAGAAAGATCGGGTAAAAAAATCCTATTTGTTGTTTATTGATTCGGGTTGCTCCAATCATATGATAGGTGACCGGGAGAGTTTTACCATTCTTGACGATACCTTCATGCTGGATGTGCAACTAGGTGATAAGAAAAGACTTTTGGTTGAAGGAAAGGGAACAGTGAGAATCGAAACCGATCAAGACACTTACAAAATGCTTGAAGATGTTTTCTTTGCACCCAAGTTTGAATACAATTTATTGAGTGTCAGGCAACTGATGAAGAAGGGGTACTCACTTCTGTTCGACGAAGGGAAGTGCCTGGTTCAAAATAAAGCAACAAGAAAGATTATCATGGCAATTACAGTTGCTGCAAACAATATGTTCGTGTTCGATGCTACATGCTTACTCACCACAAAAGATGGTCCCACAAACAAACAAGAAGAAGAAGCTCTAAAATATCACCACAGAGGTGGAGAATTCTACTCTCAAGACTTTAACAATTTATGTGATCAAGCCGGAATTAAATGAGAAATTACAGTTCCATACCCCCCTCAACATAATGGCGTGGTGGAGCGGAAGAACCGAACAATTATGAGCCTTGAAAGAAGCATGCTCAAAGAAAAAGAACTACCTAACTTTCTCTAGGCTGAAGCCGTAGCTGCTGCTGTTTACACTGTGAATCGGTCACCCACTAAAGCCCTCGTTAATCAAACACCATTGCATGCTTGGTCAGGTAAAAAACCCTCTGTTGATCATTTAAGAACATTTGGTTATGTTGCTTTTGGTGCAGTTCCTTCTCAACATAGAAGAAAGTTAGAAAATAGATCTTAATGAGCTATTTTCATTGGTTACTCGAATAACATTGATGGAGTATACAAGCTTTATAACCCAAATACCCAAAAAGTCAGTATCAAAATAGATGTGGACTTCCTTGAAAGTGAAAAGTGTAAATGGAATACCCAAGAGGCAAGTACTTCATCTAACACTTCTTATCAATTTGTTGACTCTTTTCCTATTTGTCTAGATTATGATGAGACCCATGGTACTAACTCTGTACATCATTCATCCACTTTGGAACCTAACCTCTCACAAGTAAACACCTCACCTACACCTACACCTAATCACATTAACCCATCCAACACTCCATCGTCAACTCCCATACAAAACCAAGACTCATCATTACCTATTCCACCTACTAATTCACCACCTTCTACTGGACCCACTAGAAGAAATATAAAACCTCCTTCTTGGATGCAAGACTACACTAGTGGAAATGGATTATCAGACAGTGATAATGAGCATATTAGTTGTCAATTTGCTCTAAGTGTTACAGACCCAGTAAGCTATTCACAAGCTGCACTATCTGATGAATGGGTGGAAGCCATGAATAAAGAAATCCACGCCATTGTCAAGAAACGCACATGGGAACTTATAACACTACCTCCAGGATGGAGTACGGTTGGGGTCAAATGGTTATTTAAAACCAAAGTGGAACCAGATGGAGGGTTGAAGCATAAGGCTCGTCTTGATGCTAAGGGGTATTCGCAGCAGCCGGGTGTCGATTTTCAAGAAACCTTTGCACCTGTTGCTCGGTTTGAAACAATTAGACTTTTTATTGCGGTTGTAGCACAAAAGGGATGGCGTGTGCACCAACTTGATGTTAAATCAACATTCTTGAATGGTGATCTCACTGAGGAGATCTACATTGATCAATCAGACGGGTTTGTATCTAAAGAAAACTCGGACATGGTGTACAAATTGAATAAGGCGTTGTACGGGTTGAAACAAGCGCCCAGGGCTTGGTATTCAAAAATTGATCAGTATTTCTCTAATCACGGATATCGGAAAAGTCAGAGTGAACCCACACTTTATGTCAAGCAAACAAAATCTGGTAATATCATTTATGTATGTCTTTATGTTGATGATATTATATGCACTTCTTCATGTGATGATCTAATCAAGGAGTTCAAGCGTAGCATGAAAGAAACATTTGAGATGACTGACCTTGGGCTACTCAAAATGTTCCTTGGTTTGGAAGTCAAGCAAGCAGAGGATGGTATTTTTCTTTGTCAACATACATATACTCAAAGTCTTTTGACAAAATTTGGTATCCCAACAACAAAGGTGGAATTAACTCCAATGAACTACAATGAGAAGTTGTCAATAAATGATGGTGCGGATCGAGCTGATGGAGAAAGCTTTAGAAGTATGGTGGGAGGTCTCATTTACTTAACTCACACTCGGCCAGATTTGGCTTATGCTATGAGTATGGTAGCAAGGTTCATGCACAATGCTTCCAAAGTTCACATGGGTGCAGCTCATCGGATCTTAAAATATATTGTTGGTACAACAAACTATGGAATTTGGTTCTCAAAGGTTGCGGATATAACTCTCACCGGCTTCAGTGATAGTGACTGGGCCAGTTGCATTAATGACCGAAAGAGTATTTCTGCGTATATGTTTTCACTTGGCAGTGGTGCGGTGTCATGGAGCTTGAAGAAATAGCCTACGATTGCATTGTCAAGCACCGAGGTTGAGTATATTACAGCTACCGGAGCCTCATGCCAAGCTATATGGCCTCATAGGCTACTCGAAGACATGGGACTTAAACAGAATGATCCAACTGTCATTTATTGTGATAACAAGTCAACTATTAGTTTGTCAAAAAATCTAGTCTACCACAGCAGGTCAAAGCATATTGATTTAAAATTTCATTTCATTAGAGAAATGATTGAGAAGGGAATGGTCTCTCTGGAATTTTGTGGAACATATGATCAGGTTGCTGATGTTCTTACCAAGTCTTTAACCAAGGAAAAATTTTCATACTTCAGGTGGATGCTTGGTGTGAGACAGTTTAATTTAAGAGGGGATGATAAAGTGACTTAAACTGTTACATGAGCTTGGAGCTCAAGTTTACTATTGTTGCATGTGCATGAGACTGCCCAATAATCCCACGATCACCCACGTGACTATGTTGTTGCTTTTGTGCTTTTGTTAGGTAGCTGAATAATAGGTCAATTGGTTTCCCCAGTTACCTATAGTATACGTTAGGTTGTTGAGATTTTTTAGGATTTTCTATTGTTATTTAAGTTGGGTGTATAGAGTCTCTGTACTATCACTTTTATGAATGAGAAAAACTACTTGAGCTTGCAGTTCATTGTACTATTATTATTACTTGAGTGTGTCTATATACCAATAGTTTTGGTATCAGAGCCACATTCGGCTCTTGGAGATCTAGTCCTGTGTTCCATCTCTACCGATATTCCTTCAATGGCTGAAAACCAAACTCTCCTAAATCCTACTTCTGCTGTACCGATTCCGGTCTTTAAAGGTGAGGGGTATGATCACTGGAGTATAAGAATGAAAACTATACTCAAGTCCCGA
>BJCN01327674.1:0-10164 GCA_018326445.1 Flaveria brownii
TTGTTCATGAGGAGATTAAGACGATGGGTTATATATTCAGTGCAACCCGAGTCAATAACAAAGGTATCGCTCCCATTACCTGCCATGTTCGCTTCAGGTTTAGTTTCATCAGCATTGTTAATTCCAGAACCTGAAAAAAAACTCAAGAACCTTTGATATTGCTCGTCACTCATCCCGGGTATGGGACTGAACTTTGTCTCTACACAGGCAGCTTTTGGATTTGTCTTGTCACCCTTCTTTCCTGGCCACCAATCTGGATAACCCACCAACTTGAAACACCCTTCTCGTTTATGTCCGCTTCTTCCACAGAAAGTGCATTGTTCGTTTTCTTTTCCTTCCTTTACTTGCTTGCTAGAACTTTTATCTTTTGACTGTCCATAATTTCCTTCATGTTTCTGGAAGGATTTGAAGGCCGCTAATTCAGGTGCACTTCGGTTCTCACTGGATATTGTTCGTTGTCTTTCATCTTCTGCTACCAAATGATAAGCGGCTCCCAATGTTGGAACGGGTTTAGTGGCTAAGATTTGGGTCCGGATAATATTGAATTCATTATCCAAACCCATAAGAAACTCGTATAGCCGCTCCTTCTCAAGATGTTCAGCAATTTTCTTACCGAGTTCGCAAGAACACCTATTACAGGAACATTGTGGAAAAGAGCGAATGGATTGATACTCGTCCCATAGTGCTCTAAGTCGGGTGTAGTATGTGGAAGTGCTTGCACCATCCTGACGGGTTATAGAAATCTTCTGTTTTAACTCGTAAGCCCTTGGCGCACTTTCTTTGCCAAATCTTTCTTTTAGATCCGACCATATCTCCAAGGCTGTTGTTGCATATTTGACACTGTCACGTATTGTCTTCTCCATGGCTGTAGTAAGCCATCCCTTGATCATAGCATCACATCTCATCCATTGTTTGTAATCTGGAGACGTGGTCTCCGGTTTTTTTAGAGTTCCATCAACGAAATCTATCTTGTTCTTAGCAAAGAGAAAATTGGACATCTCTTGAGCCCAATCTATGTAGTTTCCATCGGTGAGAACTTCATTGACGTGTAGTTGTTTGGGATAATCTGAGGGATGAAGATAGTATGGTGATGAAGTATCGATCGAACCACCATTGGAACTACCTTCGGTTTGTTTGGGAGGTTCATCTCCAGCCATGTTGCGACTGAAATGGTTTTCGGAATGAGGGTTCTAGAACCGCTCTGATACCATCTTAATTTTTGATAGTATCAAGATTTCATAAATTTGTTCATTGTGTTTTTATTCATTCATTCACGTACAAGAGATGATACAATATATATATATAATAAGGAGGGCTAAAAGGAAATGGAAACAAGCTGGCAATTACTCCACCAATTATGTAATGGAAGGAGCACCATACAAAAGGAATGATGGAGATGAAAATCAGTCGCCTTCCAATAAGCAAAAGAGAAACATGTAGGACCAAGTGTGGAAAAAAGATATAAAATATAAAACCCAATAATATATGGTTCAAAAGAATATCACTTTTGGAGAATATCAAAGATTCAAATCTACAAAATCTACAAGAACGAATTTTTATAGGAGAATATTAATCATGAAAGCATTGGAACAAAACTAAACTATATCATCTAGTTCTTTGTGTTTTGGATTATTTTTGGTTTAAACCATTTTCAAACTGTAAACACAAAACATATATTGACTTTAATAATTTTGATTACATACAACATAATCCAAAGATCTTGAATGTTATTTTTAGTTGTAATTAAAAGTTGAGTTAAAAGCATTCATTACTAGTTTAACTGATACCAATCTATCACACCCCGGTTAAAACAGAAACACTGAGGCATGATGAAATTGAATCATAAGACAAGGATAAAAAGTACCAAAGGAAATTACTTATTATAACCAAATAGTTCATTATATTCAAAGTCTAACTAGATTCAACTAAAACTTATCCTTAAAACTTAACGTGAGCAAAGTAGTACTAGTTCAACTAAAAATTGAGTAAATTAGGATCAAAATATGTCATACCTATAACTACATGTTTTTATTATTATTTTGGTTTGGATTATTGTTTGGTTCAGTCCGATTTCATGGTTTAGGGTTCGGCCTTATGCTCCAAGAAGAATGAAACACACATAAGTAAATTAAGGAAATGGTATACGGCCTAGCAGTATCAATATGTATAAAAAATATGTACATGCTCAAGTGGTTGAGGGTTCAAGTTTCAATCATGATGTATAGATATTTGAGATAGTAATTTTTAAAGAAACATAAATGCATTAATAGACTAGTTTTACTACTGATTAATTGTTTGATATAGCCAAACGAAATGAAGGTGAAGTTGGGTTAAGTTTCCCAAATAGCTTCAAAAGCTTGGAAGAGTCTTCCATGGAGAAGGATATTGGCAAAAATGTTGATATAGATGTGTTTCATTTGAGCGTAATAGTTGCAGCAACTAATAACTTTTCTCCCTTGAACAAGCTTGGAGAAGGTGGATTTGGGTCAGTTTATAAGGTAGTGTTTATGATCTTGGCCTTTATGATTAAGTATAACTGTTGTTTACTAATAAAGAATGAATGACTCAGGGTAAGATGCTAAATGGGCAAGAAATTGCTGTCAAAAGATTATCGGATTGTTCAGGTCAAGGGATGCAAGAATTCAAGAACGAAGTAACGTTGATAGCGAAACTTCAACACAGGAACCTCGTCCGGCTTTTAGGATATTGTTTCCATAAGGACGAAAAGATGTTAGTTTACGAATACTTACCAAACAAAGACTTGGATTCTTTCATCTTTGGTTTGTTCCCCAACCTACGATCAAAGTTCTCAAAATCCAACTACTTACATTTCTTACAAATTCTAAAATATATTAATGAAATATAATGGTGTTGATCCTAGATCAAGAAAACGCTTCTCGATTAGATTGGAAGAAACGCCTCCAAATCATTCAAGGAATTGTTCGTGGACTACTATATCTTCATCATGATTCTAGGCTCAAGATCATCCACAGGGATCTAAAAGCAAGCAATGTTTTGCTAGATACAAATTTAAACCCCAAAATTTCTGATTTTGGAATGGCAAAAATCTTTAAAGTGGATGAAGGTGAAGCTAAAACGCGTAGAGTTGTTGGAACATAGTATGTATCATCCTTAACTTTTTAACAGTTTTGATTTATTTCATTTATCTAACTAGGTATGTAATACAATTGTAGTGGTTATATGTCTCCGGAGTATGCAATGGAGGGCCTTTTTTCAGTAAAATCTGATGTTTTTAGCTTCGGAATTCTAGTTCTGGAGATAATCAGTGGTAAGAAAAATAACAGCTACTATCAACAGAACTCGGTTAATTTGATTGGACACGTAAGTAACTAAATCTTATCATACATTCTTTGTTTACTAACTATATCCTAACTAACCTACATCCTCTTTAGGTTTGGGACTTGTGGAAACAAGACAAAGCGTTGTCTATAGTTGATTCATCTTTGGGAGATTCATTTGATGCCCATGAAGTTCTATTATGTATCCATGTCGGGATCTTGTGTGTTCAAGAATTGGCTGGCGATCGGCCTACAATGACTGACGTAGCTTATATGTTGAGTGATCATGGAACAATGCTTCCTTCTCCGAATCAACCCGCATTCATATTTAGGCAATCAAAATACAAGGACTCAACATCAACATCAACATCAACCTACGATGATACCATCACGATCCTACATGCCCGGTAATTTGATAATATCTCATAATCAATCTCTTGAACAAGACCTTTTAAGATTGAGTTTCGTGTAAACGAGTAGGATCACGTCATATCTGCTTGAGCATCGTGAATGAAGTTGTATTTGTAAGTAGATTTCCCTGTAGTTTGAACAATATGTATGTAATGGCCTGGTTATATACTTACTTGGAAGTAATGCCACACTACTCCAAAAGTGTCATGAGATGAACAGTCAAATTTGTACCATACATACGCTCAAGCCTCACTATCATCACCAAACACATTGGTACATTTGATGGGAGCTTTAGATTTGCCGTAATGAATTAATATGTTCAAACTACCCTACACTGTTAAAAGCATCACGGTTATAACACTAAATTGTTACTTTTTAGAGAGAATCATTATGTACTCATATATCCACCTATAACAACACATTTGTAGGATCTAAACCCTTAACCTCATAGATAAACTCAAAGCACCTTACCACTAAAGTGTCCCCATAAGACGCTAAATTGTTACTTACAATAGCTTGATATACTGATTTTTGTTGAGGCTACCCTAAAGCTGATGATACAAAACTTTACCAGAGTGAACGTTACATTGATGAGATCTTAACACCGAAGGCATTTTACTACCGAGGTTAGTTACTACTGAAAGTGTTTTGAGGTTGATGCATAATGGATAGCTACCCAAGCTCAAGACAGTTACTCCTGAGATGTTGACAAGTGCATAATCAAATGTTACTAATTAGTTTCCTATAGTATAGAAACCCAGTTAGCTTAATTAGCAGGGTAGTTACATTTATATAATATTTGTACATGTGTTATCTTGTAATATTTGTTGTAAGAAAGCTTCACAAATACTAATAAAGTAGGTGTATGATGTCATAACCTTTATAAAAGAAATTGAATACGTGAGATATGTCAAAATATATATAATCCCATCGAAAGCATGACGCACTCTGGAGAGTTTAGGTCCCAAACGAAAGCCGAGGCACGAGGCAAGAATTTCATGTATGCAAGGTGTTGCTCTACATACAACCAAATATTGCATATAAGATCTCTTTTACATATTTACCAATTTAATCAAGTAAATCATTCATGAATTCTTCATTATTTTGGTTGATTTTACATACCAGCCTCCCGCGAAGTGCATACCCTATTTTTGACCAATACAAACCCGCATGTACATGAGGCAGCATATCAATGTCCTGAGGCATCTTTCCAATTGGTTCACTGTTTAGGCGCGCTTTTTAAAACCAATATGCTATCAAAATAAGTCTTGCCATGGTTTTGAAACGAAATGGAATAACTAGATTCTTGAACAAAATATTGACTAACATGTAGCTTTCATGGCAATTCAAGAAACAATGGAGTAAACAATGCAAGAGAAGCCATATGTGGGAAAAGATAAAAATCAAATAAATCTCGGCACCGCCTTCAGCCATCACATGTAATCCGGACATTTTCAAAAACATGGGTCGAATCTTATGTATGTCTCAAATACAAAAATGCTGAAAAGAATATTTCCAGATTTTATGATTCAGTATAAAAAAACTAGAAAATAGCTTACCTCATGCTGCTGATGGCTTAACCGCAGAAGTTGAGCTTCTTCATCACTTTAGCATATGCTGCTGGGACTACGGCAGGTAGTCGGCCTCTACGTTTTGCGATCTTAGACTGCAAGAAGAAACGTATTAGCATCAATCTCATGAACCATACGTAGCTTTTTATAATTTCTTGATTTGAAATACAACTGAAAAAATGTTTTCCGTCTTTCAATTTAGTAACTCATGTAGTCATGTATTCAACTTAAATGTGACAGAATACATATATTCATTTCATTCCGTTAAGTCAATACAGATCTTTGAGAATCCTAAATGTAAAAAAAATTTCTACAATCCGGACAACTGTACAGAGCTTTTCTACCACAAAGTATCTACGATTTTATTTGAAAAAACTAAGATATTTGGATACCCCAAGACGGCAGTTACAGAGTGGGGGCTCATGTGTTATTGATCTTTACAGTACATAATAACATATCTCGAATTGGTTTTCCTAAAGATATAAGATTTCCTCTATCATAAAAACCAAGATAGATCTAGAGTGGTTGAACTTCATTTGCGTTAATATCAAAAAGCTCAAAATGCCATTTAAGAAAATACACTAAACCGGAAGCATCCATGCATTATGATTTCAGAATAATATGTTATCCTTTCAGAACTCTCAAGATAACTAGAAGAGATGGTTACATATGAAATATCAAATATGATTCTAAACTACAGAAGATAGCACAAGTACACTGTACACATATTTGACTTATTGACTAATGACTAATTTTGCTCCAACACTATCATTATCTGCATTAGCATTTGCAATTCAAAGAGTCAGTTTCCATCAACTTCAATCTCACCATCCTTAATTTTGTAGCAGAAACTTAACGGAATAAATTTAAGTTGCTACTAAATACTAATATCAGATACCATGGCCATAAAAAATATGCATAAACCTACCTTAAGATCATTTTTGCCCACAAGATCTCCATGAAGCTCTAGAATAATAGAAACCTATTCTTTGTATGGTTATTTGACATATACAAATGAGAAAGAGTGTATAATACTTTATATTTTGTGTAACTATTAGCTAAGATCAAATTATCATAAAACCAAATCTAATGTAACAGGCTGTTCAAGTAACAACCACCCAGTTAACTAAATACCAACAGAAAGAGAGTCTGCATTGTTGTGTGTGAGATGATAACGAAACTGAAGTATGTAAAAGTATTGCTATTTTATTAATTGCATTTGCAGTAGTTAATAATTTTAATATGGTCAATAATATGAAAAATAAAATGAGAAAATAAACATGCCTTTTGATGAGCATTATGCCGTTTCCCTTCCTTCCACCGCCTAATCTGGCCATCTTTCATAGTCCTAAATCGTCCCTTGAATGACCTGAATAAACCCCAGAAACAAATTACTTGCATACAATAAATTCAGCATTCAGAAGACAAAAACTTAAAGGAAGAAAGATACATACGAATAAGATTTCATTTTAATTTTTTTCAGCTTAGAGACTACTGGGGTAGGTGGTTGCCTACACTTTAACTTCCTCTTCCTTTGCTTGAGAGTAAGATGCCGCACTTGCATTAGCTACATACAATGGTAAGCTAGAATGTCATACCATGACATAAAAAGCAATATAAAAGTAAGTTCAAACCTTTCAGGGAAGTGAGAAGGTGTTAAAGCACACTCATTTTAGCTTCCAACAAAATTAACATTTTGGTTCTCATCACCATTGCCTTCTGGATCAAAATTTATGAACTTGCTCTAAACTGACCAGTTTTTCTAGCTCATTTAAGACCATCTAACATCACTCTCCAGTTACAGAAATAAGGGAACACTTCCACTAAATACTATATTGGTTTAGTTTCAAATTCAAAAAAATTATGCACTTGTCAAGTTGTATTACATAAGTATGTTTAACTTCATAAAAAGCAATCCAAACATAGAAATAAACCAATGTGGTTTATAAAGCATAAAAAAATCCATATAATTCTTTGCATTTGACAAGTACCACTTTGACAAAAAACACTGACATGCATTTTATTTCTTAAACAAAAGAGTATATGACTTTATCCTCCTCAAATCATTGTATATATATACATACATACAGGCACATGGTTGATTCAATTGCATAAGGGCACCTTTCAAGTTCATAATTCCAATAAAAATGATAAAACCCCTAATCAGAGAGAGAGAGAGAGAGAGAGAGAGAGAGAGAGAGTCGATTATTCATTACCGAATTCCTATGCTTTATCCTGCTCCTTTAGTTTCAAACAGAAGACAAAAATTTCATTTGGATTTATAATAGCAGCCCTAATAACCTTCATTTCATATACACAAGCGCTATAGATTTTGTTGCAAATTGACCACCAAAGTTGTTCTAATTTGTCTTATTTCTTATTAATTCAGTGTGGATGGTAAGCTTTTATTCAAAAACAGATACTTAATCAAAAGTAAGGTGGGAAAACAAATGTAGCTAGAGTGATATCCAAAGGCAAAGTCCAAATCTCTTATCAAAATAACCAATTGTAAACTTGGACTACACAATATCGATAACACGATACCAAATTTGAAACATCTGAGCAAAACGAAAACCCTAACTTACAGAGGGAGAAAGCGACGAAGCGCGATTGGAGGTTGCTGCAAGTGGTAATGTTGAGGGAGGAGTGAATAACAGGGGGCGAAGATTGGGAGAGATCATGGAAGGGGCGATTAGGGTTTTGGTGAGGAGATTTGGGGCGGAGGAGTGGAAGAGGCGGCGGAGGTGGTGGTGGTGGTGGTGGTGGTAGTGGAGAGAGGGTGGTGGTGGTGGTTGGGGTTTATATGATGATGAAGATGAAGATGAACGGAGGAGGGAGATTGATCGGAGCTTGGAGCACCATCTCTGCATTATCACCGGCGTATGAGTATGAGTTGAGCTCACACGGTTACTTTACTACCGCCTCTCACTCCTTGTTTTGGGAATTCAGGTTTTAGAAAAGAGTGAAAATATGAAAAGAAAGGGGGTGTTAGTTGTGCTCACTTCGTGTTTAAGTGACATAACATTTGTTACCGTCTGTGATAGACGTGGTGAAAAGGCAAATAACTTATAAACAATCAGCTTTGATTCTAAATATCAGATAATTTGATTATAGACTAACTATCTATCGATATATTTTATTTATTTTATTATGCAAACATTTTCCAAACATACTTACTATTATTTAAACTTGAAAACTCATCAATCTTGTGTTGACACACTTTTACATATTTTCTCGAGTCGTAGGAACACTTGAAGTTAGGTCGCACGGCAGCGGATTTCTCGAGTCGCATAAATTGTAAACTTGTTTTCTTTTACTTTAACTATTTTTTATTGGGCATCATGTATTATGCGATTACTATTATTGGTTCTAGATTTCACTTATAAGCTTCCACATTGGTTATCATTTTAAACTATCTTTTACTCTGAATGAAATTCAAGTGTTTGTTTTAAACGCATATATTGTCGTTTGATATGACCGTGTCTAAAATTGTGTTTTGTCACGCGTCTTGTGATAAAATGTAACATTTCGTATTTTCGTTAAATATAAGTTAACCTCGTTAAATTCTTGTAAGGACCTTTTATGCCATTTATGAAACTTTGTGGGCTATTCTTGTTTCATCCCTTGTTTACTTAAAGTTTCTAAATCAATTAAATAATATTAATTATAATAATAATAATAATAATAATAATAACAATAACAATAATAATAATAATATTAATGATAATATTTATAAAAACAATAATAATGATGATACTAATAGTAATAATTTGTAAAAAATTATTAACTTAAAAATGTTTAAAACTTAACTAAAATTAGGGGTTGTTTTTGTCATTTATTAAACTTTAAAAGGGAATTTTAAGCATAAAATGATAACAAGTCAAACTACAGGGACCATTTCTGTAAAATTATTAAACCCAAGCCATTTCCCCCTTTCACCCTCGTTTTTCCGGCGGCCCATTCCGGCCACCCTCCGGTCGGCTCCGACGAGCCCAAAAACCCACTAAAAACCCCTGATTTCGATTCCGAGTCGTTACAAACAAATTCTAATAACTGTTGCGAACTTGAATACCTCTTAATGTTGATTAATCGTCGGTTACAAACACCATTCGATCGAATAACCAAAACACCTTTAATCACCTAGCCGTTCGAGCTTTAAACACTAATAATAATCAAATTAACTAAACCTAATTGAACGTTTATCTACCTCTAATCGATTGCAATCACCAATTACACCTGAAACACACGAAAATCACATCTTCGATTACCATCTCCATCGCGACCTGTTCATCACCTGTTCATCCTTCTTTTCGTTCGAAATCAGGTGATTAAACACACCATCCTACTCGTTTTTACATGGGGATCAAAAGCCCCATGATTATGATCGTAAACACATTCGAATTGGTGTTTATTTGGATCAAGATCAAACTAGGGTTCTTGAGGTTTGGGGAAAACCTCTTAAATTGGGTTTAAAACAATTTAAAACCAAAATAAACCAAGGCCGCGGCCATGGTTCACTGGTTAGTCACTTGCACCCCCACCATGAGGTCCCGGGTTCGAACCCGAGCACCCTCATCATTTTTTTAAAAACTTTTTGGGCCTTAAAAAATTATATAAAATTTCTAAAAATTATAAAAATCAGTTTTATAAACTTTGTTTATTTTAAAAGTTATCTAATTATTTTCTATAAATTATTTCTTTAAACACCTTAATAATTTTTATACAAAATATTATTAACAAATGTTATAATTAGTTTATTTTATAAAAATAAACTTTAAACAGTTGAAATCACTAAATTATTATTAGTCATTACGTTATCTTTAATTATAGATTAATTATGTTAATTATAAAATTTTATTTACATTTTATAATTTAATCATTAT
>BJCN01327675.1:0-10512 GCA_018326445.1 Flaveria brownii
TAACCTCACCATCTACTCAAACCATATGGCTGATTTTTGGGCAAATGGTCAAAACGAAATGCTTAACAGTCAAAGGGTTATCTGTCACACCCCAACCTTGACGGCAGAAACGTCAAGATGTGAGAGTTAAGATCGTTCACAGCCACATAACGCTATTATTAAATCCAAATATATTATTCATAAGTTTCAAAGGTAACATTACAAGCATAAGTCTCAAACATGAAATAAGTTCAAACATATCATGACAAAATATAATCTTTTTATTTCATTAACTAGGTCCAAGTCCTAGATTATGCAAGCTTCAAAAGTTCACTTTAAACTTGAGGATTACCTGAAACATGATAAAAATAAAAGGTCAACTAAAAATAGTTGGTGAGTTTCCAAGGTTTTCGTACATAATATGATAAGGTTACAAATAGCAATTCATGTCATAGGTTATAAGTTAGTAAGGTTATAGAACACATATCGTTACACCCAAACCTTGACTTGATTACAAGTATATAAGGTTGGCTAGGTGTATTTGGTTCCCATGATGAACAAGCATATGTCATCAGGAGCCGGAAATACCTTGGCTTTAGCACCAAATAGGCTTGTCAAGCCCAAATATCTAAGACGTCGTCAGGCTAGCAATAGTTAATGATTGTAAACAAACTATGTATCTCATATAATCACTTACAACACACAAACAACCATAACAAAATATAAATATGAATTGCAAGTGCTTTTACAAATCTCAAACGTTTATAAGTGTATGATGTATAAGTATCATGCTTCACCCCAAAATAGTGTGAAAATCATAAAGAAAGGGGTAAGGAAAACTCACATGTCACATAAGTATGCAATGAAGATTAATAAGAATAATAAACTTCATTCCAAGATGGATCGTCACAAGGCACCTAAATATATATATACATTCACAAGGTTAAAGTTTAATAATAAATTTTAATGTTTTAACGTGAACTAGGGTTTTATGTGGAATTTAGGGATTTTTGTGGTACTCTAAATAATGCAACAAAGAAATATATAATTTATGTAAATTATTATAAAGAAGATAATATTAAATCATCCATAATAGCTAGTAAAGTTTAAATATAAAATTTGAATAACATTTGAAATAATTATGATTTTAACGATAATAATTTAAGGTAATATTTGGCCCAATAATAATTTATTAATTTATTATTTAAAATCCATTTTAATAGAAATAACCCAAGAAAAACCTTTGTTAATATTTTTATTAAAAGATATTTGATTATTTAAATTTAGAAAAATTACAGAAAATAATTTGATGCCTTTAAAAATACTTAAAGTTTACAAAAACTATTTGTAGCAAAGTCTAAGTATAGTTTAAATAAACTTTCAAAATAACCCTCATTTTAAATAATATATACTTGTTATTTGAACAAATAATGAATTAATGAGTTATAACAATATTTAATGTCTATTTTATAAGAAAACTAATTGAAATATATTATTTGAACAAATAATGATTAGTAAATTAAAATAATATTTTAAGTCTAAGTTATAAGAAAATAATCTAAATATTTTATTTGAATAATGATTTAGTAAGTTAAACAATATTTAAAGTCTATTTTATAAGAAATTAAACTAATTATATCATTTCTTTAAAAATAATTAATAAAAATATTATAAGAAATAAATTTCCAGAAAAATCGTTAAGTGGTTTTAAAAATATTTGATGTATTAAAAAGAATTTTTATATTTACTATGAATTTTCTGAAATTTATTTTTTGGCTAAAAACCCCTAAAAAATTACATGATGGTGCCCGGGTTCGAACCCGGGACCTCATGTGTTTGAGGCGAGTGTCTTAACTAGTGAACCAGGGTCGTGGCCTTGGTATCACTTGGTTTTAACTCTTTAAAAAGCCACATAAACAGAACCCCCAACTTTTTATAATCCTAGAATCGATTGGAACCCAAATTGATCATCAATTCGTTGTTGTTAATCGAATTAACCATAGGGCTTACGATCCTCATGTAAAATCTAGTAATAGCCCTAATGCAATTACCTGAAATTGTTTGTGAATCACTACGTACGAGCTCACCAAGTGCCGCACTGTTCTTGGTTCGATTCCTGATGTGTATGTGTGTTTTTGATAAAATTAAGTGTTCAGTGAGTTTAGGAAACCCATTTCAAGCAAAAGCCCTCTAATTTATAGGTTCAATTCGATCTCGAACATGTCCAACGGTTATAAGCTTTAAGTTCGGCTGTTTCAGGTTGATTTCAATCGATTTAATTTTGTTTCAGGCGTGTTTATTATTATTAATAGCATCTAAATGATTAAACGATGGTTTATGATCCTTTAATTTCATGATTAAGATGGTTTAAAGGTCGAAACGGATTGGTTTTTTGATGAATCCGATTCGTGGGTTTTATGACACTTATATCGCGTTAATGTTTGAATTAAAGGTCACACTCGGGTTCGAAACCGGTCATAGAATCGACGAGGAACAATTTCGGAGTGGAATGACCCGAAGAATGGGTCGTTTGGCCGTCGTCGGCGCCGCGCTGGAGCTTCACCGGCCGCCGGCCGGAAAATCGTGAGTGAGGAGAGAGAAAGGGGGGAAATTTTAAGTTTGGTAAATTTACACTTTGGCCCCTACAGTTTGATATTTGTTTAATCTAGTTTCCAACTTTAATTTCAGTTTAATGTAAGTTACAGTTTAGTCCCTGAAGTTTTTAACTTTATTATTTTATGCCAAAAGATAATATTTAAAAATATTAGACTTTTTTTTAAATTTTATTTATTTTATAGATTAACACCCGAAATAGTTATTAACATTATTATTATTGTTATTATGTTCAATTTAATAATTAAATTATTAACCTTCAAATTAAGAATTAAGCATAAATATCCCATAAGTTTCATAATTGACCACAATGGCCCTTACAAGAATAAACGACATAAATTTTTAATTAACGAAAAAAAACACGAAAGGTTACAGTCTCCTCAACTTTTAAGAATTTCGTCCCGAAATTAAGATTGAAACTTAAACAAACAAGAGACTTATGATAAAAGATAAGTGTACTAACGGACTGTGATTGGCGTTTGATTACGGGTGAGATGCTTCACTTCGCAAATTATGGAATTTTACACGATGCATCCAAATTTGAACTTTTCCAGTGAAATGTAGAAGTTATCATTGACAACCTAAATCTTCGAGATTTGACACATGAAACGTTGGAAAACGATAATGAGTTCCTGAGGTATATTAGTCTTTTAAGTCACACTACTCTCACCATCTAGAATGAAATTATGTAATAAGGTGACGTATTGAAGCCAATGAAAAAGTCCCGTAATTGTATGAAAGTTTTACCGACGGAATTTAAGAATCCCAGGTGCCACTATATATAATGACACAAGCTTAACGCATATCTTGTGAATATGTATTGTTCCTTCGGTCAAACCGTTAGATTAACAATGATACGATATGCTAAGATTTTAAGTTGGGTTCCCAAAGATGAATAGAGATATTGCTAATATCAGAAGGTGAATCGATCATCTAAATTAACGATCGATGTTTAACGACACACCATGATAACCGACTATTTGAGGTAGGTACGAGCCAATTTCTAAACTCATTAACTCACATGAGTCAATATGAAATGCGCGAAACTAGCCAATCGGTCAATAATGCACCGAATGACATCAAGAAATACAGGGCCATTTGAACATATACCAAGCTATGTCCACATTTCCTTTATGCCAAACCATGAATACCAATCGCAGAAATCATGATCCTTTTTGTCCACATCGGAATGAATGTAATAACAAGTCTTATGAGTTGCAATTAAGATAGATGTTTAGAGATTCTCAAGATTAAAAGTTCAAAGATTATCCAAAATAACAGGAATTGCATTTCTTAATTATGGGTAAAGAATGGAACAAAGATGTCGTTCATGATCGGATCAAAATTTAAATAATTCAGAATATCGTCGATAAAGACAATTACCAATAGCTTTCCAAGTAAGGCTTGCTCACGAGATTCATCAAACCCATGAACAAAACCGTACATTGGTATAACCAGAAAAGCATGTCATAGATTTATAATGGCTTAATCTTGTGCGAAGGTTTGTTTTAGGAGTGTTATTATCGTGCAATTAAGTGTTGGTGCTAACCCAGAATGAAGGTCGATAAGTAAGAATTAAAAGGTTCCATAAAGCTGGATCAAACGTTAGGTGGAAACATAAAAGCATGAGAAGAGAAATCAATTTAAAATTTGGATGTTCCAGGCTTGGAACTAGGGTTGCCCTAAGTGACAACGACCTCTTTTGAGTTCAAGATTCATGCTTTAGCTTGATTGGCTGGAACACTATCGTCGATATAACAGATAATGGTGTTCACCCTTCAAGTTATTACATGTTTCTTGTCAATTGAAGTCTTAAAACCTTGGTAGGTTTGAGATCAAGGGATGGGAACGGTCACCAAGATGTGGTTATCACTCCTAGCTTAGTGGTGTATTTTCCATAGTATGACTCTTAACTGCCAAGCGAGAGTTTGAACCTAACTCATTGTAAAGGATCCACAAGGATAAAAGGAGGTAACTTACCATTAAGGTAAGGATAATCACTCCTATCTTAACGGTGAAGTTTTATAAAAACAATATATTGCAAAATGAAAATCTTCATCAAAATTCAGAATTCACTCCTACTTTGATGAGATCTTTCATTTGAGGAAATACAATCCATAAAATTTAAATGGATGAAATTATCATCAAGGTATGGAATTCACGCCTATCTTGATGATTGAATTTCATAATAACAAGAAAACAATCGAGAATTGGCATTTGTCACCAAAGTACGAGATTCAAACCTATTTTGGTGATGTCATTTCATTCGTGAGATACGAGTTCCAAAGAAAACTGATTGAAATCTGTCCTTAAAACAAGGAAATCACCCTGATTCAGAGAATGAGATTTTCATAAAACACACATTAGAAAAGTTGAAAAAACATCATCGAGGTGCGAAATTCACTCCTATTTTAAGAAGGTACTTGCATTGGTGAAATACGAATTTCACAAGAACAAGAAGAAGAAATGGTCATCAAGGTAAGGAATTCACTCTTGTCTTGATGATGCAATTTCATAAGAACAATAATGACGAATGGAAAATCATTACCAAAGTAAGGGAGTCACCCCTGCTTTGATAAGATAGAATCATTTAGGAGATACGAGTGTCCTTAGTCATAAGTTGACTTGCGGACTCTTAGCAAACGAAGAGATTATCGGCTAGAAATTCAGAAACTTCAAATTTCATCGTCATAATAATAACAGAAAATCATGCTTGCTAGGATTAAGGTTGAAGTTTGGGATAACAGAGTCAATCATGATAGGTTCTCAAATCTTGAATGGTTTAAATCAGGAAAACAAGATCAATGACGAAATGATGCAATGCAACAACGAGATGTAAACATTCGATTCGAAATAAAAGGGAAATGCGTTGACTTCTTAAAGTGTTATGTCAACCACAACTTTATTGTAGACACACATACCTATAAACGAACACTCATCACATGAATTCCAGGTCAGATAAACGGATCCAACGGTCGAATCGGATTTATGTGTATACCTTGCCTAGACAAGGTATCCTGAGATGCAGGTATTCCACCTTTCGGCATTGTATGATTTGAGTTTATGGGACACACTTTAAGGACATTTGAGAACCCTATGTAACAATTTTAAGTTTTGAAAACCATTCGGTTTAGACGACCAATATCTTTGGGTATATTAAGATCCATGTATAAATTGGTCAAGGTATAAAGATAGTTACATAAGGCGCATAACGTATAACGATGTTTAAACGTAGGAATTGAGGAGTATAACGAGTTCAATATTAACGGGAACATCATGTAAGATAGGAATGGGAAGATATTAGGGTTTCGATGATAAACCAGTCCAAGGAATCAAGGATTTTTTATATTTTAAATATAAACCAGATGGTTCCATTTAGTAACGCATTACCATTCTGAAATGTTTACACGTCAAGGTAAATTTACCCATTTGTCTTAGAAACTTGTGTATGTTGACCATAGTTTATCACTCATCCCAGAAATCCCCAGGTAAGCATAATTGGTCTCGCAATGAGATTTATACGATATGCTTGCCTTAGCCCAAAGACCTTTTGCCAGAAAATCTAGAATACAGGTGTCTATGTGTCACATAATATTTCTTAGGTTCATGGAATCAAAACCTTGATGAGATTTGTATAGATTAGACATAAAGTCTAAAGAATTAAACCCACGAAAATAAGTGTAGGTTCCACATGTCGTTGAGAATAAGTTTAGGAAGTTTCATTTGTCGGGGAGAATCAAAGAGTCAAAATTAAGTTTAGGGAGAGAAGTAACAAAGTTAAGCATTTATAAGACAATCCTATGCTAAGGCATCAAGTTGCACATAAGAAGGCATAGCATTATGTAGCATGCAAACAATGTACCTTTACAAGAATATAAATATTATTCTATGAGGTTCATCCATAAACTATAGTCTAGGTCACCATTTTTAATAACCTAAATCACTATAGTTATGGGCTCTGCTACCAATCTGTCACACCCTAACCTTGATGGCGGAAACGTCGAGATGTGAGAGTTAAGATCGTTCAAAGCCACATAACGCTATTATTAAATCCAAATATATTATTCATAAGTTTCAAAGGTAACATTACAAATATAAGCCTCAAACAAAGATAACATCATGATATACAAGTTAAATATGACAAGTTCATTCTTTTATTTCTCTAGGTCCAATCCTAGATGTGATAAGCTTCAAAGTAGTAATCATACTAGAGTATTTCCTGAAACATGTTAAAAATAAAAGGTCAACAATAATATTGGTGAGATTTTCATAGTTTTCATACATACATATGTAAAAGATGACAATTCATATCATAGGTTAGTGAATAAAGTAATTAGGGATGTATGAACAAATGTAACAATCAAAGCTTGACAGATTACAAGATTACATGTTTACAAGATTATACGATTAGCTAAGTGTACTTGGATTAACCAAGCAGTCTTGTCAGTCCCATAGATCTATGACGTCGCCAGGCTAGTAATATTTAATGATTGTACATATAATAGTCATAACATGGTAATTATAAAAGTTCAACTAACCATGACAATATAATGAATTGCCCAAATGTTTACAAGATTCAAATGTCTTTACAAGTGCAATGTTTATAATGTAACATGTTTCATCCCAAAGTGTAAAAATAATAAAAGGAGTATAAAAAAACTCACTTGATATATAAGATGCACTTTTGAATAATAATAAGAAAATAGGATTCTCCGACAATTCCTTCACGATTCACCCTAAAATTTGGTGTCTTAGGATTAGAATAAAGATGTAATTAATAACTAATTGATAATTAGAGTTTAGGTTAAAATTTTGGGGTTTTAATAATTAAATTAAATAGAAATAATACAATTGATTATGTTTTGATTCAATAAAGATGAAGTAACCCAATAATTAAGATTAAGAAGGAATATGAGATTAAACACTTTAATTTATATTAATTGTTTTGATAAAGATAAAATATAAAATATGAAAAGAAATAATTAATTTAATAACTATTTATCCATTTAAACGATTTGTAAAAATGATAATTTAAAATGATTTGAAATAAGTTATAAGATTTATTACGATTTAAAGAATTCTAAAGTTAATAATACAGAGAAAATGGCATAAGAGTTTGTTTTGATAATAAAATGTACAATAATTAATTTTAATAATTAGTTATTAATTATATTAAACAAAATAATTAATTTTACACAATTAATTATTAATGTAGAAATCAAAATAAGTAATCAATTATAAATATCGATTAAAATGATATTATAAATTGATTTTGTGGTGATTTATAAACTATTAAATTTGTAATAAATTTTACAAATAATTTATACTTGCAAAATCATTTAAATATAATTTTATATTTATTAAATTATGTCCAAGAATCTAACTAGTAAATTCTAGAAGTGTTTTATTAATTAAAATGTTTTTTATTTAAATATAATGTTTTTCTATAATTTAAATAAAAATGATTTAAAGCTTTAAAAATCAAATGGGGGTGCCCGGGTTCGAACCCGGGACCTCCAGTGTATGGGTGGAGCGTTTTACCGGTAGGCTAGGTAGCATGTTCTTGCCTAAACCTTGTTTTTAATTTATTAAAACATTAAAAGCAAAAACCCTAAAATTTTGATAAGAACCCTAACTCGATTTGGGTCAAATTGACCCTCGATTTGATGTTGTTAACGACTACAACCATAGGGCTTACGATCCTCATGTAAAATCAAGTAATAGCCCTAATGCAATTACCTGAAATTGTTTGTGATTCACTGCGTACGAGTTCGTCAAGTGTCACGACTGTTCTTGGTTTGATTCTTGATGTGTATGTGTGTTTTTGATAAAATTGAGTGTTCAGTGAGTTTAGGAAACCAATTTCAAGCAAAAGCCCTCTAATTTATAGGTTCAATTCGATCTCGAACATGTCCAACGGTTATAAGCTTTAAGGTCGGTCGTTTCAAGTTCATTTCAATGGATTTAATGTTGTTTCAGGCTTGTTTACTATTATTAATAGCTTCTAAATGATTAAACGATGGTTTATGATCCTTTAATTTGATGATTAAGATGGTTTAAAGGTCGAAACGGATTGGTTTTTTTGATGAATCCGATTCGTGGGTTTTATGACACTTATATCGCGTTAATGTTTGAATTAAAGGTCATACTCGGGTTCGAAGCCGGTCATAGAATCGACTAGGAACAATTTCGGAGTGAAATGACCCGAAGAATGGGTCGTTTGGCCATCGCCAGCGCCGTGCCGGAGCTCCACCGACCGGCAGCCGGAAAAACATGAGTGAGGAGAGAGAAGAGGGAAATTTTAAGTTTGGGAAATTTACACTTTGGCCCCTACAGTTTGATATTTGTTTAATCTAGTTTCCAACTTTAATTTCAGTTTAAAGTAAGTTACAATTTAGTCCCTGAAGTTTTTAACTTTATTATTTTATGCCAAAAGATTATATTTAAAAATATTAGACTTTTTTTTAATTTTATTTATTTTATAGATTAACACCCGAAATGGTTATTAACATTATTATTATTGTTATTATGTTCAATTTAATAATTAAATTATTGACCTTCAAATTAAGAATTAAGCATAAATATCCCATAAGTTTCATAATTGACCACAATGGCCCTTACAAAAATAAACGACGTAAATTTTTAATTAACGAAAAAAAACACGAAAGGTTACACATGGACCATACATACCAAAAGTGGCATCACCAACTGGAGATGGTGCCATGATTGAAAAGGAAGTCGAAGATTACTCTGATAAAGACTACAAGAAGATGGACGTTGATAGCAAAGCTATGATTGTATTGCTCACTGCCATACCAAACTCGATTATGGCAGGTTTTGAGCATTGCACTACAGCCAAAGAACTCTTTGATGCTTTGAAGTTAATGTACTCAGGTTCCTCAGAATCCAAAGAATCCAAGATGGATGCTCTGAAGCAACAGTTCGAGAATTTCACCTAAATTGATGGTGAAAACTTGAGCCAACAATACTTCAGATGCATGGATCTGATAGCATCTCTGTAATCTATGGGTGTGACTCTTGAAAAGAGAGACATAGTAAGGAAGTTCATGAGTGCTCTTCCTCATGAGTGGACTTTCTATTGTGTTTCTATCAGGAGATCTGAAAATCTTGGTAACACTCACTGTGACTGAAATATATGGAATCCTAGATGGATACCATATGGACATGGAAAATCAGAACAAGCGGCAGATGAATGACAGCTCAACCACTCCTGTTAGCAATGCTCTACGTGTTGCTGAAGGTGCAAGAACTCCCTAGTACAAGATGCACCTGACTTACAACCAATAGCCATCATGTTTATCTGGACCATACATCACTTTCCCAGAGACACCCAAGTGTCAACAAGCTCAACAAGGTCCTTTTCAGGAAAATTGTGTTTTTGTCTCAGGAAAGGAACACGCTAGTGATTTCCAGTTCTTTTTTGATGATCTAGAGTGTTTCATCCCAGATGATGTTGAATACATGGACATTATTCAACAAATAGCTCTCCTTACCTATAGATCAAAGAAGTTCTACAAGAGAACTGGAAGGCAATTCCCTCAGAACCCAACAAGTAGCAAATTCGGGGTTGACAAATCAAAGGCCAAGTGTTACAACTGTAATTAACTTGGTCATTTTGCAAGGGAATGCAAGGCTCCAAAATCTAATCCTGGAGCAAGCTAAGCTTCTCAACATCATGCCACCACACAAGCCGCAACCAAGCCAACAGATCAAACTGCATCTGTTGCTCAAGAAGTTGATTTGAGCTTTATGGTGCAAGATATTACTCCTGCTCAAGCTCTCATGGCCAACACAGATGATACCAAGGTATATGAACATCTCTGTACTCTTGACTGTGTAGTTAAGGTTAAGTTGTACCAGGACTACAACTTGAAACTTAAATCTGATATTGAGTCTTTG
>BJCN01327679.1:0-10114 GCA_018326445.1 Flaveria brownii
ATATATCTAGAATGTAAGTTTTTTATGCAAATATTTTATTAAGATTTACTAAATTATAATATCTAAATTCTATCATATATTAAAATATAATTTTAAATCTTAATCTTAATTATGTGTCACTTATAATTTTTAAATATTTATTATTTCTTAACTTTAATGGTTGATAACATCTATTATAAATATAATGATTTTAAAAAGTTAAATTTATTCCACCCATGTAATACATGGGTTCTAACCTAGTAAGGTATATATAAAGTGAAAAACATACAATTCCATATATATTATTTGTATTTTTCAGTTAGTTTTAGTGATTTTTAACCTTTGACCTTAAACAAAATGCAAACTACAAACAATATTCTCATTGGTGGCACCATTTGATAGAGACTAGAAGCCGATCTTCGGTTCAAATTAAGGATTAAAGTAAATACTTAAGGTGTTAATACTTAATAATGAATTAAATATACACTAAAAATGAAATAAAATAGTAACTGAAAGGTGATTAGTGAAAGCAACCCTACCCCACCTGCCTTCACATTACCTTATTACCAAATAAGATTAAAACAGAATTAGGTCGCTTAATTAATCATCCTTCTTTTCATTAATTGTAATTAGTCTATGGATTTTGCTATATTCACAACCTTCGTTTTCAATTTACAAAAATGGAAGAGAATGACACCTATTTATAGTATAAGGTGTGAACAGGTTAAATATTCATCCTATTTTAATATTTGAAATGAAAAATTGCCGACGAAATTTAAGGAAATGTTTACACATTTTTACACGTTTCTTCTAGCTATAATTTCTTTTATCCTTTTAAAGAATCACAATAAGTGTTAGTGCTATAATGAGTTGTTGTTGACTTTGATAAGTCTGACAGATGGCAATAAGTCGGGTATGTAAGCGTTTGGATAATCTCCGTCGCATACATGATTATAATATTTTGTTCATACTAGTCACTTAATACTTATCGAGTTTTATGCTTTTGGGTATAGTTGCTAATAGCTAGTGTACCCGTTAATAATAGTCTTACGTGGATGAAATTAACAAATGTTTGTTATCGAAATCTTATCTTAATTTCATCTTTAGATCTTACTTGAAATATAAAGTGTTCAACTATATTTCTATGAGTTTTTATAACTTTGATGGTTCCTAATTTCTAACATCTTTAACATAATATTATTATATTTTCTTAAGCATTTATAATAATATTAATATATTCGTGGTTTATGCAGATACGAGTAAAATTATTCCCATACCTGAATGCCCCTTTTCTAATTGTTTGTGTCTGGATTCATTTAACATCCTTAAAATCAGATAAGGGTGTAAAAAACCAAAATATGTTGTAGGGGTGTGAAAAAAATTGAATTCATAACCGGAAAAAAACCCATCGAATTAAATTTTTTTTTCAGTTTGGTTTGTAACCGAAACTGAATTAGAATTTTCAGTTATATGTAATTTTTGAATTCGGTTTAACTGATTTAATCTAATTCGGTTATGTTAGAATTTATATATATATTTTTTAATCGTAAGTTTAGCCCAACTTAATTTTAAAGCCTCAACATTATAAAGTGGTTTTGTTTGAACTCAATAACTAAGATTTTATATTCTAGTCTAACTTTAATTTATCAAAACTCAGTCTCAAATCTCATTTCTTAAAAAGTCAAAGTTAACTATTTATATTTTTAGGAAACGAGATTGTTAACAATTCAAGACTTTAATTATTTGATATATAATTTTTACGAAATGTTTATGAAGAGTGATTCTCATATGATTAATCGAAAGTTAACAACATTTAAACAAATAAACAAATGGTGAATTCGGTCTTTTCCGGTTGAATTCGGTTTTTTCGTTTTTAACCAACATCTAGGAGCACTCACATCTCATTCTTTATTTACATCTTTATAATTACACTAAAAATCACTACTTATTCTCTATCCTTTTAATTAAATAATATATTTTTATACATTTTTCATTATCTTTTATCTCTCCTCTACTCACAACCACTTTTAAAAATATTAAAAAAATTTATAAGTGTTGAACAGTGAATTATTAAATTTACAGATGAACAGTAATATTTATTTCTCCTCCACCCACAACCACTTAAATCATTTCATATAATTTAAGAACTCTCACTCACATACTTTTAAGGAATGGGCTGTGAATGCTCTAACCAGATTGAATGCGGTTGAATTCAGTTTGGTTAGCCATATTTCCAGCTCGTTTACGATTATGCCTAATAAAATCTTACAACTTGATAACCGAACCAAATAAATCGAACAAAACGATAACCGAATCGATAAACAACCATAATATAATGTTGTCTATACAAAAATTTACAGTTTTGGCTTCGTAAATCTAATGACGCAAACTACTTACAATATTTTATCTTATAAAACAAAACATTGTATGTTGCTCCATCTTAGATTCAAGAAACCTTGGTTAAAAAGTAATATGTTACTAACCAGAATTTGGGTTACACCACAAGGTTGAATTTAACCAATTTAAGAATATTACATATTGAGTTAAAAATGAGTTTTTATGAAAGCCTAACAAAAGTTATTTATTAATTCTGAGTTTAATAAAATGTGTGGATGCCTAGAATTAGGGATTTTGGCATGAATTATGTCATATACCAAACATTTAATTGAAAGGATTACGTGTGATAAAAGGGATAATTATGTAAAACAGATTATTTAACATGCATGTGTTTGGTCACATGTTTAAGGATCATGCAATTAGTGACTATGCCTGATTCTGTTACATATGAGATATGTGTGAGAGGGAAAATAAGGTTAGACGGTCGGTTCATTCTTTTCTCCTTCCTAAAATCTCCAAACACACATTTTATTTTAGAATCTTAATTTGTATATATATATATATATATATATGTTAGATAATACATATAATTAAATCATATGTGTTCATGTTACTGGCCTGATATATAGTATAACATAGTTTTTCTTTAACATTTCATTGTTTTAATATATGGAATGAACCAGTCTGGTCGGACCAGAAGCCATCTCACCTCGATGGTCCAATGCTATTGGTTGTCAAAAGTTAAAGCGTTTAGTTTTTATTCATTTTTAATTCACAAAAGAAGACTTAAAACATCAAAACATGTAAATTTACATCATAACTCAACCAATACTAAGACTCGAAAACATTAACACATCATCACCAATTTTTATTTTTAAACAATTCTCTCTCTTGTGTATGTAGGAACGGCTTGGTCAAAAACCAATGTTGTTTTCTTTTAAAAGAGTTGAATTATTTCATATTTAGAAGTTTTATTTTTAAAGTTCTATTTATAAATTTAACATATATATGAAATGCTTCTTTTAACGATCATGTTATTCATCTATGTGCGCTTGTGGGGCCTTGAATGGGTGATTTGGACACTATGGGTCAGCAAGTCACTACGATGATTTCTTACTTTTTTCATTAAGACTTCAACTATATATAAAACATTCTTAAAAATACTTTATTATAATGATTTTTATAGGAAAAATCAGTCAGAAAGATTATTTTATAAAATACAACATTGATTCTATCACATGTAATTATTGGTTGAAATGTTGTCTCCTTATTTTAGACTTAGAAACCTTAAGGAAAAATATTATTTTTCATTATCACACGTAGTCATGTAAGTGCATGGCAGGTGCTGTTTGTTAATCGGGTGAAATCGAGATTACGAGCGTAAGTCTATTAATTTAAAATTAATCAAATAATTATGTTCTAATAAGTTATAAGTCTAAATAATCATTTATTAAAAATAAACTTATCAAAACAATAATTTGTGTGATTTCCACTTTATTTCAATGGACCAATCAAATTATTTGGTCCGTTGACATCTTTGAGTAGTAAATGACTATTATACCCTCCCGAATATGACGTGGTATCAGCAAACTCGATGCACGAGTCTCTTGTAAACATGAAGTCTAAGGGTTGATGTCAAGTCATTTTGGGTCTAATGTACATATTTTCTTCTGTATTTCTTTTTAGTTTATAAGAAATTATTTTTACAACTAGAATCCGTAACGTACGGGTTACGTAACAACAACCTTACTGTTGCTACTGAAATCAATTGTGTATGACCGTTGGTTCTGTACGGTTCACCCTATATTAATACCATGGTCCTACACTCATATAAAACATAAACATCCTCCTCCAACACACTGATGTTCTCACCTTCTTGAGTTCTTGATCAACCCGTAACTCAATAATAATCAAACCGATCTTGCTGATCATGGAGAGCACCGATTCATCGACGGGCTCTCAGCTACCGCAGCTGCCGCCCGGGTTCCGCTTCCACCCCACCGACGAAGAGCTGGTGGTTCACTACCTCAAGAAAAGGGTAGCCGCTGCACCTCTTCCGGTGGCCATTATCGCCGAGATCGACCTCTACAAGTTCGACCCGTGGGAACTCCCCGGTGAGTATACATCGTAACATAACGTTTGATTCGGTTTAATTGTTTCATTTGTTGGTGTTAAATGTTAATTGATTGTGTACGTGTATTTTAGCTAAGGCTACGTTTGGGGAGCAAGAGTGGTACTTCTTCAGTCCGAGGGACCGGAAGTACCCGAATGGCGCTCGGCCGAACCGGGCCGCGAATTCGGGGTACTGGAAAGCTACCGGAACCGATAAACCGGTGTTGACTTCCGGTGGTACGCAGAAAGTTGGTGTGAAGAAAGCACTGGTGTTTTACGGTGGTAAACCACCGAAAGGGGTTAAAACTAATTGGATCATGCATGAATATCGACTTACAGACGGGAAGACCATCAGTAAACCCCATGGGTCTGATCCCACCAAACAAAAAGGTTCACTAAGGGTAAGGATGATATTATTGAATAATAATAATAGTAACTTTTTGTTTTGGACACCCTCTCGCCGCTGTATCTATCTGATACAGAAAGTGAAAGGATGTCTGACAACAACAAAAGGTACGTGTTGTGTTGTTTAACAACAAACAATACCTGTATAGATTAATTAATGTCAATGTGCATGATATGATTCTGATAGTGTTGCAATGAATAAATTTGTAGTTAGATGATTGGGTGTTGTGTCGAATCTACAAGAAGAACAATATGCAGAGGCCGATGGATAGCGACGCATGCGATCACCACAAAATGACGGGGATGCTATCGTCTATACCTCCGTCGATCTCGCTAGCGGGCGGGCACCACGCGATGGTGGAAAATCAAGAGCACAATCTACTTTTTGATGTTAGAATGAACACAAGCGAAACTGACACCAACAACACCACCAACATATCCAATCTCTTACCTGTGAAGAGGTCACTCTCGGGTCTGTTCTGGAACGAGGAAGCTGCCGCTGGCGGCAACACTGGCGGCAACTCGTCGTCGGCATACACTAAGCGGTTCGTCACGGGGGAGAGTAATAGTGATATTAGTGTTATGGCCAACAGAACCACCGAGGAAAACGGTGGTTCGATTGCGAGTTTACTGAGTCAGCTGCCACAAACGCCACAGCTGCAGCAGCAAGCAATGTTGGGGTCGATTGAAGATGGCGTTTTTCGGCATCCGTATCAGTTGCAGGGGATGAATTGGTACTCTTAGAGTCATCTTCATCTTCATCTACTTTTCCATTGGTTACTAAGAAAACCCTAAAAGGTAAGAATGATGTTTAAACTTTTATACATATGTATTTAACTAATTTATGTAATATGAATATGTAGAGGTACGTAGTTTACATATCATACAATCATTCTCTATGTATATCACATGATGGATTCCTTTTGGTACGTTCTAAAAACAACCATAATATATGAATTTACAAATACACGTATTACGTTTATTACATAACTAATTTTAAGTAGAAGACTCGTTCGGTTATTAGGTTTGCTCTTGATCTTTACATGATCAAGATATTAAAATGGCACCTTCAGCCAAAATAGGGTGAGAAAGATCCATTCCTTTTAAACCCTTTATGTCATTGCCTTTTACATACTTTTAAGAGTTAGAAAGATTGAAAAGGATTTGATGAACAAAAGAAATTAAAGGGAGTATGAAATGCCACTAACAATTTGGATGTATTGTTTTTCACTTGTTAAATTTGCAAAATTCCTGGACAAGAAAAAGAAAAAAAAAACGTCACTATGAAAAAACAATTCGTTCAATGTTAGATCGATAAAGTTTATTTTCAATAATAAAAAATCAGGGTATATGGAAAAAAAAAATAAAGTTTTAGTGATATGGTTTACATAAAAAGACCTTTGACATCACCTTTCAAAGATGTGATATTTAATTTGATATTATCTCCAAATTATGAATTAACTTTAAGAATAATTTATATTAATCTGATATTATAGGGTCATTTTCATATGGATTAGACTCTTACTTGTTAATTAACCACACCTCACAAAGTCCTCTTCATTTTTTATTTTTGAATTTTCATTTTGTAGTGGACCATGGGTTGTCATCAAAAGGAATCTTAATCTTAAAACCACACAAATTAAATCACATTAGCTGCATTTCTTTCCTTTTTTAGTAAAGTGTACAAACCAACTTTTTCACGTTTTGCATAATTAGTGGCTTTATTCGAATATCTTAAAGGGACAATCTTGATATGGGCCATCTTTTTCCTCACCTCTCTTTTTCTTGGATGAATTAAAGCCATCTTAATTACCTAAATAACCCTAATCCTTATATAATGAAAACGATATTACAACGCTAATTTTTCACTAACTTTAGACACATGTATTCACAATACGTAACTAACACAAAAGACTCGCAACAAGTTAAAAAGTGAATGCTGTGTCAATAATGAAAGTTAAGTATTCAAATCGAATAATTAATTTTGGGATTTTTGAACAAATCCCTAATAAGGTGAAGATGAAACTTAATTGATTCGGATGTATAGGTAAGAATGTTTGTAAGATCACACACCTAAAAGGCGATGTGTGGGCGTGAGGATGCTAATTTAATTCGAATGAATTGGAAAGCTGGTAACTTTTTAAATTTTGTAATGTTATACTGATTCTTTTTCGATTCATATCAAGCACTTAGTAACACATATGAAACTGTTGTACTACATTTGAATATGAATCAAACTGTTGTAAGAACCAGCTATTCCAAATGGTTGGTTCTCACTAAACTTACAAAAAGATACGAAAACATGAGACGGACTAAACATGAACTATTCGTAGGTTTTAGTTTCGACAAAACTGGTTAGGTTAATTTCAGGTCAAACCCGGGGAACAAATTAAGTTAAACGGGATGGATCGAGTCAACTTGCGAGTTTGTAACTTGACACTTGTTTTATAAATAAACTTAAGGTTATTGAATATATTTTGTTAGCACTTAAAAGTTCAAAGAATAAGTACGTGAAAGGATTTTTACCCTTGGAGCTTATACAACTTTAAAAAAATTTAAGTTTTAGAGACAGATATATTTTTAAAAAATCTACAGTAAAACAAAACATGTGTAAATTAATTATAAATATTACAGTGAAAGGATTTTTACCCTTGGAGCTTATACAACTGTAATTATTTTCATATTTTTGTTTATTGAGAATGGGCCAGTTGTTTGGGTTGGATCTAATGGGCTTAATGGATTTACTTTTCTAGTGGATAGCCCACAGCCAACAAATTTTTATACTACTGGATTTACTGATGTTCTTTTCTAATTGCAACTTGCAAGAATCAAAAGAACAAAGCCAACATGCCTATGTACAAAATCAAAACATACAATTCAACGAAACTACAAAACAATTTGTTTATCAAATAAAAAACCATCCAACAAGGACTTTTCTTTCAAGAAGGCAGCAAAACTATTCGTTTACATTGACTTCATCTTCATTAAATCGTTTGAACGGTGTGTGATGGTTGTAACGATGATGGTGGTTCGGTGGTGCTTCAGATCAGGTGTACGGTTTTGGTGTGGCGGTGATGTGATTGCTGGTGGCAACGGTGAAATAGTGGTGGCAAGGTTTAATCGTGCTAGAGTGATCCCGGATGTTCAGATCTTTGCTGTTAACACATGATGGAATTGAAAAGTTACAATTTAATTTAAGTTCAAATATATTTTACAAGGTAATTCAAATCAGTGACCACTTATGTTACGGTTAAGTGAGTAATATGAACCATCAGTGTAGTCTCTTAAACTTAAAACCATATACGCGATATAAACATACCCCAAGGACCATACGCATAATTATTAACTTTAAAATGTGATTTACAATTTCATCAAGGGTAAATACCAGAAAAACCAATATACTTTCTGTTTTTTTTTTCATAAAAGATTAAAAGTCTCTGTATAATTTTTTACACGTAAAAAACCAATATATTTTTTGTTTTGTCTTATAAAAGTCACTCTACAGTTTTTGTATATAAAAAACCAACATACTTTTTGTTTTTTCACGTAAAAACCCTCAATGATTATTTACACATTTAAGTCATTTCACTTTTTATATTCGAGCAAATTCTAAAAGAAAACTAAAGCAACTTTGCACCGATTGTTTTGTTTGTGTGTATTTTCCACCCTAAGTGGTTTGTGTGTATTTTCCACCCTAAGTGGGCAGTCTCAGCAAGGTAAAATTTGTTTTCTTTCGTTCTTCCTTTTCTGGTTATCTTTATATGTTTGGGTTGCTTAATCATGCTTTGTTATAGATTTGTTGTGAACTTTAGTTATCTCATGGGATTGATTAATGTTATGTCTGTTTTAGTGAACTTTCAATGGTCAGTGATCAAACATGGACTTTTCTAATGTCTAGCATACAATTCTTTTTCCCAACTATATAAAGGACACATTTTAACGAACTTTTATACTAAAATAACTAAATAAGCGAAAGATCTATTGAAAAGTCTGTGGTTAACGTATTATATTTTGGTAATGCTATTCTTATGGCTTGCTATGGATTGTATTGGTCATTTGTGTTTTAATCTTTCATCATCACTTTTTAGTTCCTCATTGCACCTTAGTTCTCTTATGATGTATGTTAGGAGTGATGGAAGGTATATTTGTCATGTAATTGCTTGGTATTAACTTGAGCATTGAGGTTGTGGATGCGTTGGCCTTAGCACATCAGCCATGTGAGGCGGCGCGGTTACTGGAAGTGGATTCTTCATGCCTCGGAGTGCCTTGCACTTTTAAAATTGTAGTGTGGTTGTACTATTCATATAGCCCTAATATTAGGTTCGTTTTTGTTTTAGTCTTGATTTATTAACCTAAACAATTTGTCTAAAATTTTTTAAACTTTTATAAATACTAATATAGTTCCACTATTTTTGTTTTTACAGTAGTAATCTATATTTTTGAATAAAAATGATTTAGGGGGTTTTATGCAATAAAAACTCACTTTGGGTGACATTTCACTATTTTAACCTTTTTTTCTAGTTTTATTAATTGACCCAAGTTTAGCACACAAGGAAATGGGTGGAAATTGGCTACCCTGAGGCTTGAACAATAGCAAACTTAATTTTCCAAAATGAAGAAATTATCCAAGGTCATATTGGGACACCCTCTTGTGCGGATGATTCTTGCCTTCCGCCATTTCTTGTTATAGAATTATAGGTTACTTACCATTTTTTGTTTTAGAATTCGAGATTAATTATATGGGTAGTGCTTATTCCTACCTAACGTACATGTATCTATGTAAGAAAATTTCTCTACACTTACTAGAGGATTAAAATTAGAATATTATCTAGATTTCATGTATAGTACGTTTGCGATTGTTATTTGCTTTCATTAATGTGTCGGGGGTCTCTCCGGAAGCAGTCTCTCTATCTCCCAAGATAGAGGAAAGACTTGCCACCACCTACCCCTCCCAGACCCTGCTCTTGAGTGGGACTTACTGGGTATGTTTGTTTGTTTGTTTGTTATCCCGAGTTCGGATTGTTTAAGTTGTAAAAACTCAAGCTCGACTCGTTTAAATTATAAAAAATTAAATAAATTTAATCTTTGTAAATAATTATTGAGTGATTTTTATTTAAAAAAAACAGAAATTATGTTAGATTTTTAATAGTATTTGTATTTTCATCAATTACAAAATTAAACCGAATTTCACAACTACGCGTTCGTCGTTAACGGTCTCAATATTCACATTATTGTCTCTTCAAAGAAGCTTCTGCAACGAACCACCTACGTAACGTTCCCG
>BJCN01327685.1:0-10992 GCA_018326445.1 Flaveria brownii
GTTTGTGAGAAGAAGGACAGTTGTATGAGGATGTGCATTGACGACCATGAGCTGAACATGTTCACGATGAAGAATCGGTATCCGTTACCGAGGACTGCTCTTTTGTTTTAACCAACGCGCCAGCTGCTTTTATGGATTTGATGAATCGGGTGTGCCAACCTATGCTGGATAAATCAGTGATTGTGTTTATTGATGACATCCTGATTTATTCAAAAAGTGAAGAAGAACACGCTGGTCACATTTGTGAGGTGCTGGAGACGCTTAGAAGGGAGAAGACGCACGACAAGTTCTCTAAATATCCGTTCTGGTTACGTGAGGTTTAGTTTTTGGGTCATGTGGTCAATATTGAAGGGATTATAGTAGACCCGGCTAAAGTTGAGGCGGTGGTGCAATGAAAGTCTCCAAAGATGCCATCCAATATCCATAGTTTCTAGGGTTTGACGGGTTATTACAGGAGATTTATCCAAGACTTCTGCAAGATAGCTTCTTCGTTGACCAAGTTGACCCGTAAAGGTGTGAAGTACGTATGGGGTCTAAAGCAGGATAATGCTTTCGAAGAGCTAAAGACGAGATTGACTCTAGCTCCTATCTTGACGTTACCTGAAGGAAGCAAAGACTTGGTGGTCTATTTAGAGGCTTCATATTCAGGATTGGGTTGAGTGTTGATGCAATAAGGGAAGGTTATAGCCTATGCGTCTTGACAGTTCAATGTCCATGAGGCTAACTACCCTACTCATGATTTGGAGTTGGCAGTTGTGGTCTTTGCATTGAAGATTTGGAGGCACTAGCTGTACGGGACGAAGTGCACTATTTCTATTGACCACAAAAGCATGAACTACTTCTTCAAGCAAAAGGATTTGAACATGAGGCAAAGGAGATGGTTGGAGCTTATCAAGGATTATAATTGTGAGATCCACTACCATCCGGGCAAGGCCAATGTTATGGCCGATGCCCTTAGCGGAAAGAAGGGACCCGAGCCGATTCGGGTGAAGGCTTATCAGTTGGTTATGATCACTGACGTGATGAAAAAGGTCAATGAGTTTTAGGATGAAGCGTTGAAAGAAGACCGGATTAATTCCGAGCGTATAAAGGGTCTAGTTGTAGAGTTGGGTGAGAACACTCACGGTGTTAGAACCCGATCTGGACAAATGTGGATACCTCATTATAGGGACCTAAGAAGGAAGATCATAGATAAGGCTCATAAGTCTCGGTACTCGATTGATCCCGGTGCCACGAAGATGTTTCAGGATATGAAGAAAGATTATTGGTGGCCGAGAATAAAACATGATGTAGCGGAGTATGTGAGAAAGTGCCTTACTTGTTTGCAAGTGAAGGCGGAGCATCAAAAGCCATATGAGAAGATCCAACCTTTGGATATACGTGAGTGGATGTTGGAGCACATCACCATGGACTTCATTATGAAGTTATCACGTACGGCAAGGGGATACGATGCCATATGGGTGATAGTTTATCATTTAAAGCAGGATGCTCACTTTCTACCGATCCATGGAATGTATTCATCTGAGAGGTTGGTGGATCTGTTTATCAAAGAGATTTCATCAAGTGTTGGAAGAGATTTCATGATACGATGGAGACAATGTTACATATCAGTACGGCTTACCATCCTCACACAGATGGTCAGTCAGAGAGAACCATTTAGACTCTAGAAGATATGCTTTGGGCATGCGCTATTGATTTTGGGAGAAGTTGGGATGAAAACTTACTGTTAGCCGAGTTCTCATATAACAACAGTTATCATGCCAGTATTGGTATGCCTCCTTATGAGATGCTATATCATAGGAAGTGTAGGACGCCCGTATGTTAGGGTGATATCAAGAAGGAGTTGGGTAGTGTTGAGGTGATCTAGGCTATGTCTGAAAAGTTGGAAAAGATCAAGGCCTTTTTGAAGTGAAGGATAAGCAAAAGTCATATGCCAACAAGAGGCGTAGACCGCTCGAGTTCAAGGTGTGCAACAGAGTTATGTTGAAGGTCTCGCCTTGGAAAGGGATCATCCGGTTTAGGAAGTGGGGAAAGCTAAGCCTGAGATACATAGGGCCTTTCCAAATCATTGCTTGAGTAAGAGAGGTGGATTATAAGTTAGAACTACCTGATGAGTTACGTGGAATTCACTCGACGTTCCATGTATCTCATATGAGGAAGTTCTTAGCCGACGAGGACATGATCGTGTCACTAGATATCGAGGTCGAAGAACGACTCAATTATGTAGAGAAACCCATGGCGATCATTGATAGGAAGGAGAAGAGGTAAAGGAATAAAGTGGTTCCACCTGTGCGAATACAATGAAAGCACAGGAACGGGTAGGAGTCCATTTGGGAAACCGTGGAAGAGATGAGACAACATTACGCTCATCTGTTTGATGACTTACAGGTTTCGAGGATGAAACCTAAATATGGTGGTGAACTTATGACACCCGGAAATTTCAAAGTAAAGAAGGCATGACAAAGTTCTCGCGCGAAGAAGAAACTTCTAGTGTGAAGAGTACTTTTTGCGCGAGAAGTCTGGGAGAAAAGTGGTACTGGGTATAAGTAGCTTACGAACACCCATGACTGACCCATACTCACACAAAAAGTACTGCTGCTAGAGAGATGCAACGGCTGTTTAGAGAGAGAAAGTAAAGAGTTTAGGTGTTTAAGGTATGTAACTTGTGTAGTAACTCGTGTTATGTACTAAGAAGTGATTATTGATGTATGTAAATCATGGTTTGCAGTTTATGCTCGGTAAAGGCTTTGGGAAGGTCGTATTTGAGGTAAAACTTCAAGAGTTGAGTTTCTAGCCCCCTTTTTACACAAGTTACGTTTTGGGGCTATTATGCATACTAAATTGCTCTTTTATGCTTGTTTGATGTTGTTTATGAGGTTAAGCATGTTAAAACGGCCTTAGAAGCGATAAGTTATGTGACAGGGTGGAAAACCTGTTGTTTTCGAGCAAGCAGTTTAGTGTGCGGGATGAAATTTGAATCTACAAAGTTCTCACGTGAAAGGTTAGTTCTTGCGCGATATATATGTTTTCGCGTGATATGTTAGTTTTCGCAGGACTAGAGTGTTTTTGCGTGACAGGGATGACTTGATGTGTAGGTTTTGATTGTAGTAAAGTTCTCGTGCGAGAAATTAGTTTTCACGCGACATGATGTTGATGAATGCCAAAATTTTCGCATGACCTTGTGTGATGTTTGTGATGTGTTATCATTTCATAATTTAATGGTTTTCCAAACCATATGTTTTATGATGTTACTTTACTTGGCTAGTATGAATATAGAAGTAAAGTATTACATAATGATAACAATGATGAAAAGTGGAACGTAATGAACGAATGAAAGTCTTACAAGAAAATGATGGAGATTCACAACTCAATGAGGTAGTTGTTTGCTCAACTGTGTGCGGATTAGCTAACCACTGAGAAAACACACAGGGGACCAATCTTTTATTGACCAAGATGTGATGGGATCCTTGCCGCTTACCCCAGTTGTCACACCCTCGCTAGAAGCAGAAACACGAGGATGCGACGGACGGGATCATCATGACACATTGGGGGTTTAAGAGAATTACTAAAGGTATTCTCCGTGAATGGGTCATGATGTCGCCCGAAACATACGAACACATGTCAAGTACAATCAATTCCAAAACATCATACCATAAATGCATGAATAATCCAATGTTTTTATTCAGAAACAAAGAAGCAGAAGTACCAAAACAATCCCAAGTATAAATCCAACAAATTACAAGTCAACAAAAGAAATAGGTCCAAACAAGTCTAATAATCCCATGCAAGGTCTAATGCTCCCAAGGGAGCGGTCTCGTCTACAGTCCACTATCCAAGTACATAAACAACATTACTTGAAAAGACATACTCGAAAAAGTCAACATATCTTGGTGAGTTCACAGGTTTATAAGTACAAAAGACATCACCGTTAAAGTAGTAAATAAAATAGGTGTGTGGGTAAGAGAGCATAGTAGTCATAGAATTCCATAAAAGTCCATTTAAGAGTCTAAGTCAGATAACCAGATTATATTCACCCAGGGGCTCGCACAAGGCCAAGTCAGTCTTAGCTAGCATACCAACGACAGGGGTGGGGTGTCAACCCGTTAGTGCTAACAATACTTCTCCATGAGAGTTCAGTCTAAGTACTGTCTAGTTCTGTCCAAGTACAGTACACATTTATGAATGAAATCTATACTCGATCATATGACTCAAACCACACACAAGTTCTTTAAGGCATGCCATACAACAAAACATTGAGAAATCTTTCACCCCAAGAAAACATAATTAAACTGTGGCCGTGAAACTCACCTTGAAATAGTACAATCAAAATCTCATAAACGCAAAGCAAACAGTAAGAGTACAAATCATAAAAGGATTACTAAATGACAAAATGACCACTATGGGTGTAATTCTTGTAGCCCAATCCTTAATGTCAATCATGGTTCTTATTTTATTAAAAACATGATTTACTAGAAGGACAAGTCCAAAGTCAGATTTAAACTTTAAATTGTGTCACGTTCAGGGTTTTAGTTGTCGCTCAGCATCACTTTATTAATGTCCTTTGCAGTACATCTATTCATCCATATTTAATGAATTAAGGATATTATTAGCTCATCCTTTTAAAAGAAGTTTAATCACTTTTAAGTATAAAGTTTGTCTTCATTGGATTATTTAGTTTCAAATCCTTAATTTTTAGTTTATCAAAATATTTCAGCATGTAGTGCGCACCAGTTTTGCATAAACTGTTTGGAGGTGGAAACAATAACGAAATGTTGCGTAATCGGTACTGTCTGAAATATAAGACTTTAAAATAAACTCCAGAAAAAGAATCATCTCCATTGGATGAAATATAAGAAAGATATGACTCGAAGAACGCAGATCAACCTGCGGCCCAGATTCATCAGTTTTGACCTTCAGTTTTGTTTACCACGTTTGGAGGACCAAATGATGTCAAAACAACACGAGACCACATGGGTTTGTTAGAGGGCTCATTTAAATTTTTTTAGACAAAAATTCGACCCATTTAGAGTTATTATGACTAATTTATGACCTGTACAAAATATCTCATTTTTCGGACAGAAAAATGTCCACTTCATTGGTCTTGTTGTTTTGCATCCCAAACCTCAATATTTGACCATTATCAACCTGACTATATAAAGAATGTTTATTCCATGTTCTAAATATTCAAAACATTAATTAAACACTTGGATTATTCTAATTTTCAGTCCTCCACAATTAGTTTGATGTTAGTCTTCCGGTTCGCATCATTACTTAATCGTTCCATAGTTTTTGATTGTCCAACTAGTCCATTTGATCACGAAACAAAATTAATGATTTTTAAAAATGATTTAAGAGACCAAAATATCAATTTTGTTCAGGTCACAAAAGGTTACAACCCAATTATCAATAGATTCAAGAATGTTTAAAGACCACAGATTAGGGTTTTACCGGATAGAGAGTCCAACACCCGTAACACCTAGATCTTCATGATCCAACATACCAAACAAAGAATATGAAAATATTAGATGATGATTTTGTGTTTAGATGATGAATATCATCAATATCAAGCTAGAACATGGAATAAAATTATCAAGATGTGGTTTTCTTACTGGAAAAACAAGGAGATGAGAAAGGCTTGTTTAGAACATGATCTTGAATGTCGTTGTTGCACCAAAAATCTATGAAAATATGTTGATTATTCTGATTTAGATGAAGATGATGTTGAACAAGAAGAAAAGTTTGATGGTGGCTAGGGTTTCTAGAGAGAAAACTTGGATAATAAGTTTTCAAAATGAAAATAAATGGGTAAACAAAAGGGAAGGCCCGTTTTTGAAGGAATTCAGCAAAGGAGGGCCATATATGGGCCTCCTGGCCCTTTGCCCATTTCATCCAATTTTATCTCCTTCCAATACGCGTGTCATCCAATTTTTAAGTTTTTAAATTCTACGTGTTAATACGATTCCAACGGACTACTATATGCTATATAAATCATTTAATTTATATTTTTGAATTAGATTAAGTCTATTTAGTAGACTTTAGGCAAATCCCACTGATGTCTGATTTTTGTTTGCGTTCTTAACGTAAGATGTATAATTTTAACCTTTTTAAGTCTTTAGTCCAATTTTAAGCACAAACCATCGTGCTAAGTCCAAATTGGTAAATATCCACTATCAACATGTATAAGGCCCACTAAAAACATATAAAGCCCATAATACATAGTTTTAGAACATAGTGTGTCTACACACGTCTAATGTACTATTCTCAGGACAAGTCAACATTAGGTCAACTTTCAAGTCAACTTTCATACTTATACCAAGTCAAAGCTAAAGTATCAAAGTCAAAAGTCGAGTCAACGGTCAAATCAATGGTCAAAACACCAATTTTGGTGAAAGATGTCATAGTATCCCCCCGTTAAGAAATTCAGTCGGAGTTATCAACTACAACGCCTTCTATACATAGGTGAAAGTACTTGGTCCTTATTTGATCTTCCGATGCACGAAAAAAAATTAGTTTCTCACTTTGAGTTCCATCTAATCTTTATGATCAGTATTTTACTAATTTGCAAAGATCAATTTTTCCTAGTCATGATCTCAGGTAGTTCTTCGACAAATCAAAGTTTACAGCCCACTCAAATTTCTTTGATTGACACATATAAAGTCTCATCAGCAAGACACTACTTGAGTTTTGACGCATGGAACATGTCATGCACACCTCTCGGTTCTTGTTGTAACTTGAACCGATAATCCACTGACCAAATCTGTTTGTAAGTCTTAATTGCCCTTACCAATATAGGTGCTAATTTGCTCTTTTTGCCAAAGTAGACAATGTTTCCTATGGAAACAGGTCGCATTCCGCCCTTAAACTAAGGTCTCTAGAGATGACTCTTTAGGTCTATACCCTATTTCTTGATGTCTCTAGAGTATGGTTGATGTCCATTACCAAAAGTTAGTTCCCAGTCTGCTTTAGATTTCACATTCAAGGTATCATTAGTGTTTATATATAGGGTGTACCGTAGCTAACCCAGTACACTACTAACACCTTGATAGTGTATCATTCACCAACTGTAACTAACTTTCAATAACTAATGAGAGGGTGTGCCTAAAACAAGGCTACCTTTGATTGTTATTGGAAATCCGATGATCTTGTGCTTCCTTTATTTTTGGTCCTACGTCTAAAACCCTAATCATTCGTCTCTTGAATGATTAATGGTTCAGTCATCTAACTTTTCCTGATTTCTGCCCATTATATATGTGACCAACACTTACATCTATAAATTGCCTTGAATGGTGCTAATAAGTACTCCAATGGTAGGTATTTTTATAAGGGAACTCAACCAACAGTAGGTGATCATCCTCACTACCTCTAGAGTTGATGATAAAAGACCTTAACATATCTTGGGATTCTTAATAGTTCACTGACTTAGACCATTTAGAGTAATAATTTTTATTAATGTCCAAACGCCTTCCCAGCACCTTTCATAAGCTCTACCACAATCGTGGCACGAAGCGACTATCACGATCGAAGACAATCGACAAAGGTGCTCATTTTCTATCCACAATTTCACAACATAAGTCCTTGCTAGCATTTCTATCTTGTACTCCTCATGAATAGTCAGGAAATAGGCAGATATGGTCAATGACCCAAATCACGTCATTCCCACTACTAGTTTGTGATGAAGTTTAAACGAATGTTTTCTCATCTCCATTCCAAAATCTTAGGCTATTGCAGCAGGGATGCGCGACTTTAACCTTTGAACAAGTAAGAGACCTGCACACCTAGTCTGCTAATTCCCCTTTGATACAGGCCATTAATAAAAGTCCTTAAGGTCATGGTACCTTTTATTTGCATCAAGATGAGCAATATACTTAAGCTTGTGTGCTTCTTCCAACACCAACGTATGCACATTCTCCATAAATGGAACCCAAATCCACTTAATAAAGTACAATCCTACATTGTCCTTTTTTAGAGTTGTTTGTTCTAGATCTCTTAAAGCCTCATCCTTCACACTCGGTCTCATCATTGATTCAATTCAAGTAACATTGATGTGGGATTTTCTACCTAAATGAATCGTCCTCCCTAATGCCCTCACACACATAGGTTTGACTCTTTTCTTACGGCTCAACACATTGGAACCCACATTTTCCTTTCCCAGATGACATCAGATTTGACGGTCATAGTCACTGAACAACACAATTCGACATCTCTCTCTCATGATGAGTTCTTTTTGAGGAAAAATCTTGAAAACTTTTATGGTTAGTATATATGACACACTTGGAGAACTTAGCGTATAGTTTCTCCTTTTCCAACAATTCCAATACTGTCCCTCCATGTTTCTCATGATCCTCCCTATCCTCAAATAAGTCAAAATATCCTCAATGAACACTATGACAAATTCATTCAGACATGACTCACACATCCGATTCATGAGTTCTGTGAACACCGTAGGTGCATTTGTTGGCCCAAAATGCATAACTATGAACTTGTAATCTCTGTAATGAGTTCTAAAAGCTTTATTGAATATGTCATCCTTATGTACTCTAAGTTGATGATTTCCCACAGAGTTAATATTCTCAAGGCTATGTCTATACTTCTAGCTGATCGAATAGCTCCCATACTCTCAACAATGGATAACAGTTCTTCACCAATTAACTTATTCAGCTTTTGATAGTCCACGCACATCAAAGGATTTATCCTTCTTCTTGTCACAAAGCACTAGTGCCCCATGGTGAGTGACCGGGTCATAGAAAACCTTATCTACAACTCCTGAAGTTGATTAGACAATTATTTTTCGCCTTCAAAGGCGCTAAGCAATAAGGTGTCCGAGCAACATGCATCGCGTTAAGTACTGGGTCAATCTAAAAGTCCATGTGTTGTAATGGAGGCGATCAAGCCAAATACTTCTGGAATACTTACTGAAAATCTCAAACAACAGGTATGTCGTCTTGCTCTTATTCCTTCGCCTTCATGCTCATGATCTGCATCTTGTTCTTTTCTAATCTATTTCCATGTACGTCAAGAATCTTACCATTCTAGAACAACATGCGAGTAGTCTTCTACCAGAAGATAATCTCGACCCTGTCCTGGATAACCAGTTCATTCCTGTGACCATGTTGAATCTTCAAAGTCCAAATCATAGAAGATCTATTCTAAAGGCATGATCCTCTACTAGCACAATAAAGTCCTAAATTATCTCCCTGATATTTATAAGACTTCCATTAGCCCATTCCATAACATGTATCCTCATAATTGGGGTCAAGTCCAACTTAGTTATAAAAGTTAAAGTCACTATGTCTGGGTCTTGTCGGGCATTATTGACACCAACCCCAAATGCCTTTCTATGAACAGGGTTGCAATATTACCTTGTGCTAGGCTAGCATAAGTTGCAGGCCAGTTTTTGAATTGTCCCTTTGTTCTTGATCGACCATTTGACCTTGAATCCCATTTAACCTTGCATATGCATTTCGATGATGCTTCTTGCTTCCACACTCATAATGTCAATGTCAAACTCTTGCCAATTTGACCGCATTAATCGGCACAATTAGGTTCACCAACACCTTTAAACCCTTGGTTAAGCTCTCCACTTGCTAGAAATTGAAATACACATGACGTGGCGTCATAGTCGGATGGTGTAGATGACACTTATTACACACCAGACAAGTGTCGGTATAGTCCTTCGTTGTCAGCACACAGCCACATATCCTTTCACGATGTTCTCCTTCTTGTCCCTTTAAACACCATCTATCTTACCCGATTTCCTAACATCTTTCTTCGTCTTACTAGCTTTCTCGAAGCTCTAATACGACCCATCTCGTCGACCAAAGTACATATCTTTAGTATTGCACGCCAAACGATTGGGGTGCCGCATCGGCCATCATTTCACAACTATAGACCCGTCCCCCTAATGTGCTCTCAACCATTTTTTTATTTATGTGTCATAATTGTGGCACTAGCTTTGCCAGCTTATGGAATTGGTAGGTATGGGCGTCATAATCGTATCCTAGCATTACATGATTCCAAGACACAAGATCTAACTTTTCCATCTGATCCACAAGGTAGTACTCCTCGGTTACCATCCATTTAAGCTCATCCAAAGTCATGGCCATTACAACCTCCATACCTCGAACTAGTGTTTGGGCATTCTACTACGCTAGTTTTTCGCCCACCGACGATCAGACTACTTAGTTTACCTTTTGATTTTCAGTACAGATTTCGATGTCTATATATGTTCCAATTTTCTCAATGCAACGGGTCAGGGTTATTACTCCAACTTACCCGTCGTACTGATCTTTTTGTGTACGTACAACCAAGCCTTCCTCAAGTACCATTTCCTTCCCTGTCATCATCCCACCATTTCCAACTCCAAACGGCTAGGATCATCACATAGCCCAGTTCAAGCACATCCTTAGTATACCGAAGATGTTTATATATAAGGTTCCCCGCAGCGTTCCCACCGTACCAATGATAAACCAAGATGACACTTAAACTGGTTACATGACATCCACTTATTCCATCAAGCGTATGCTAGAACATCCGAATATCTAATGCCCCAAGTCTTAAGATCAGTCAAAACAAAACAACATAGGTACAGAGAGTCTCACCTCTCTACTTTAATACTTCAATGACCAAGTGCATCTTGAACATGTAATCAATGTCCACGATCATAGAAACAAAAGCGATTTCAAGACCCCATAGATATTGAGCTAAAATGTGAAGGTATGATTTCCATGAAGGTTGTACATCGGTTTGTACTTATGAAAGGATAAAGGAGATAGGTGTTTCCACACCATTGATTATAAAAAGAATAGTAACTCCAGTGTCCTATGTATAGTGTTGGGTTTGTTAGACACCTTATCATAGTTGTTTAACCTTTTAAACATGAAAACACAGCGGAAACAAAGCATAATAATATGTTTTGTAAACTAAAAATTTAGAGCATATTATTATCATCAACAAACCCAAGAACAAAGGATCATATATATCTGAAAGAACTAG
>BJCN01327698.1:9118-22806 GCA_018326445.1 Flaveria brownii
CTTCCTTCTTCTGAGCAAACCCACACCATCCTAACTCGCTCTCAATTAGAGTCTCAATACTCTATTAAGAAACCAATAAGGGACACCCCCATAATTGAGACAACTTCTAAGGAAAAAGTCTCATTAGGATTTGGTACACATCTAGGTCTATTAGACTTAGTTACTCATACTACCACTAATATGTCTATTACCTATGATGAGGATGTTCAAGCTGTTATTCAGCATGACCCACTATCATGCCCATCCTATACATTACAAACAATGGATACTTGATGTGTACGTTTAGACATTTGACCCACATTTTAAACATAAAGAGATTGACACAGGGTGAAAGGGTCAATATGGAAGAGGTTGTCTATACTACTGATCCATTATTGATCAGGAGGATAGAAACAACATAATTAGGACCTCAACCATGACAAGCCATCTTAAGGATGTCTCTATAGAGTCATTCCTTGAGTAGAGAAATCTAGGGCGCCAAAAAACCACATCTGGTGGTAAGGGTGAAGAGGCTCGGCCTAGGACCTCATCTACCCAAAAGGATTAAATACAAGGGTTCAAGGTTATGAAGAAAGAGCAACATTTCTCGAATTTGAGAACTGTCTACTGAAGGCATCAGCAGATAAAGTCCTTGAGGTTGAGGCTCAACTTAGAACTCTCCAAGAACAGGTTGCAATAGTTACTTCCTTAGAACATCAACTAACAACTCTTCAAGAGTCAACAGTCAAGGCAATGGACCTTGAACTTAAGGTTGAATCCCTGCAGGAAACAATTGAGCTTTAACAATCTATCATCCTAAGTCTCCAAGTCTCATGAGCACTTACAGAACCTTTAGATGTGCCTTACTCTACCCACTTAATATTATCTCGAATCTTAGATGATTCTATCAAAAAGGGGGAAGATGAGCCCAAAGAAGCTGAAGACATTCTTCTATGTCTTCCTGATCAAATTGTTACCTTTAATAGCCAATTCCATTTTTCTCCAGATGGAAGATAGATATGGATATGATAGTTCAGAAGAGAAGGAAATGGAAGCTAGAAGAATAATGAGGAGAATGAACCAAAATGTTCAACTTCGGAAAAGAAAGATGGTTGTAATGAGAAAATTCAGCATTTCTTCTTTGCTATATTGCAAAAGGAAAAGATCGAGTGAGCAATCATCAAAGAGAGAGATAGTGCGGGGACTAGAAGCCACTCCTAAGACATCTGCTGAGCAATAAGCTCTAGTACTAAAAGTGCTATCGGAAGCTTTAGAAGAGCTAAAGACAATAGCTGCTAATGCAACTGCTGAATCAGGCAGACCAGAGGATTCTTTAGCGGGAGAACCCTCAAGAAAAATGATTGTGTACACAAGAAACCCAGACCATAGAAGATGATATGGAAAGACATAAGGTGACTCTTATAGACGAACCAAGCTAACTTCATAAAGTACACAAGGACACACCTATGTCTGAATTCAAGAAATTAGCTAAGGGGATATTTGGTCAACAAGAAGTTTAAACTGAAACCCAAGTAAGCTCTGAGGTGAATGTGGAAACTGATGGCCCAGAAGTCACCAAGGATGCTGAGAGAGTTTAGAAAACTATCTTTCCATTATTTCATCCCATCCAGAAGGTTAATAATGAACTCATAGATTTACATGATGGCAGAGCTCAAGAATCTTCTGTTAAAAAGAACGTAATTTATTTGAAATTCTATTGCTATGATGCTTTAATTTTTACTAAAATACCAATTTTACTTTTAATGTTAGACAAAACGTAAAAGAAAACGTTTATAAAAGAATTATAATTTTTTTAGTAAAATAGCACACTACATCAAATGTATATTATATATCTAGGAAAAATTTACGATACAAAGCGATAAATTTATGCAAAGTGTATGAAGTGATAACAAGCATTGACTTAGAAAATCAACGGTTCATATTAGAAATAGGAGTAATCACACAAGGAAGATATTAGAGGAGTAGATTTGGAAATAGTCTAAGTTTACTTTTTTTCAAATTCGCTCAACTTTTTTAAACGCATATATTTATACAATATTATTCTTTTAAAACAATAACACCATAAATCGAGAATTTTATTCTCTTTTATTTGAGTATAGTATTGCTATACTTTTTTTTAAAACCAACATTTAAAAAAAACATGAATGTGGTGTGCGTATAACTTGCATGTTTATAATTGGGTAATTACGAAATAACTTGTGTAATTATCATATAACTTGTATAATTATTATTTATAGGTTTAGTATTTTTAACTTGCGTAATTATAGTTAAAACTTGCGTAATAATGCATATAACTTGCGTGATTATCCACCTTATATGCGTAATGTCACACCCTCAAAATCCACCAGCGCGGTTCTATCGTAAGGCATGTGACAAACTAGGATCTTAGACACAGTCATATCAAATGACACTATATGCGTTTTAAATAAGCATTTGATCTTAAATAAGAGTATGTCAAAGTTTTCAATGTAATCAGTGCGGAAGCGTAAACGTTTGAAAAACCATAAGTAATAAATGCGCAAAATAAAGCACCCAATGAAAAGTAGTAAATGTAAATGAAATTGTTATAAAATGATAAAGATGATGCATGATCCTCAGATATGCAACCCTAGCCTTAAGCATACCTGCAACTTGAGAAGACATGCTAAAGTGTGTCAACACAAGGTTGGTGAGTTCAAAGGTTTAAATAAATAAATATGTTTGAGCGTTAGTTTGGAAAAAGTAAACAAAGGTATACCAAAGGTAGCTAGCATATATATCGAGTTACTTAGCATTTCAAAATAAAGCATACTGTTTGGGAGTTGTTTTGCCTTCCGCCATGTCTTATCACAGAACAATGGCAAGTGTCTAGGTCAATTAAACACCCGTTCGACCTCCAGTCGAGTTAGCATGACTAGCATGAATGGGGTTTGTCAAATCTTGTAGTACTACTCAAACTTACCTTGCTATTTTGATATTAACAGTTTGATTGTGTAAGAACTTGCGTGATAATGTTTGCACTAGAGTAACAAGCGTTATACCAGTAATACTAAAACAAGATAAAAATAGTTTGCATGCTTCTCCCCGAAAAAGGAAAGTACGTAATAGTGGGGCCGTGAAGACTCACCTTAGATGCGTAGGAAAACATGAAGTGTAAAAGCCAAAAGCTAATAATTACCTAACAAATGTATGTCCATCAGCGTGTGTACATAATGGTCAGATGAACCCTATTGTATCTAAACAACGTAACTTTTAGCACGTTCGAGACATATTTGACAAGTTTAACAAAGTTGACTTCTTGGCCAAAGTTAACCGGACTGACCCAACAGCCCGTTGGTGACTCAAATAAGTGAAAACATGTTTAGTTATGCTCAAATAACTCAAATAATGATTCACATAAAGTTTCATGTTGGAAACCTATTGTTGAAAATTTTCTATTTTTGAAATGTATGACATCGTTACACATGTGCAATCCGTTTAAAGATTATGAAGCATAGCACAACAAATGTCTCAAATATACATGTAACACATCCAACAATAATCATCCACAACATGTTAACATAACCTAGAAACTTCACCATGCCCAAACTTTCTTAAATTAAAAAAGTACGAACATAAGTTGCACTAATTTCATCCAAATTTTCTAGCATGTTAATATGATCATTTCAACGTCAATCACATCACTATAACATGTTCTACACATATCATACTCATCATACAACACATCAGGACACAAAAGTTTCCATGAATAGCAAGAATGCTCATATGAAACATTTTTCACCATTTGATTATTCCTAATCCATTTTTAAGTTCTAAACATCATATAACAATCATCATAACTTATCAAATATGCATAAATCACCATCTATAAATAAACCTACCCAAAAAGTTTCCTTTAATGAAAAGTACTTGAAAACTGAGCCAAAATCGAAAGTTCAAAACATGCATTTTCTTTCTCTAGCATCAACTAACATCCTACAACCATCAATTTAATCCAATTTCATCAAAATCATACAACTTCTACAAAATCCCTGAATTAAAGTTTACTTAATAAGTAAGCCTTGGTTTTTTATCAAAACGACATAATTTCACAAAGCCAATCTGTACAAACATCATTATATTGAATACTAACACATAATGCATCATCAGTTTCAATCAATTTAAAGTTTTGACTTGTTTGGATAATTTAGGGTTCATTTTCATCATGAAGATAAAAGAACATGAAATCAAACATAAAAACTTACTTGAAATGCTTAGATGATGATGCCTAGTACGCGTTTGATGCAAGAAACGATGAAAATCATCACCAATATGCAAGAACAAGATCAAAAGAAAGCGTCCTCGTCTCTGACCCTCAACAGATGATATCACGACCTTAGGTCTGTCTTGGAATATAAACTCGACCCTTTAGGCTGGGGAAGCAAATTGTCGATACATGGAAGAGAATAACGGTTCTTAACTGTGACTTTGATAAGCTCACGGTAATGAATAACTATATGGAAAGTTCTGTCATTTTTCTTGACAAACAGGAGTGGATTCTCCATGGCGATGACCTTAGTCAGATGAATATTTTATCTAGAAGCTCCTGTAGTTATGTAGATAGTTCTGGTAGTTCTTTTGTTGCTAATCTGTAAAGTGCTCTCGCAGTAGGTGAGACTTCATGTGTTGAATTGATCTGACATGCGGTCTGTCTGTGCGGGAAAACCCATGGAAATCTTTTGGGAAAACCTTTGGAAGGTAAAGAATGATAGGGATCTCTTTGATCTTCTTTTTTACTCAGTTTCTTTCTTGGTGATCATAGCTAAAATGGCAGTACGACCCTTGAATAAGTACTTCTAGGCCTTCATACAAGATATGGTGCCTGAGACTACAACACTCTTCTCACCCTGAACAGATAAGACTTCACCACTACAGAGTGGTATACAAAATGACCTTTCATTACAGATAAATTCAGCTTAGTTCTTGGACAACCAATCCATGCCGACAACCACAATAAACTAAGATCTATATCTGTCTTATATCAAGTCAATCCGAATACACATACCTTTAGAATGTCAGTGGCTTCAATTAGTTTACCATTAACTAATTGTATGGTGTAACTAGGTTCCATTTCAATTGAAGCTACATACGGAAATTTGCTAAATGGTAACCGCATTCTAGTCATTTTTTATCTTACCAAACCTAATCATGAAGGCTTGACCCATAACACTCTATCCATTGTTCCTTTCCATTGTTACTATCCTTATTGCCATATTTCAGTTAAGGGTAATCTCTCTTGATTTTCCTATGTTTGTTCCATTCAAAGCAACCCTATGATGCTCCAGCTTGTCATTGCTACTGGGTTTGTTATTTCTTGATCGTTGACTCTCCCTTAAAGTCTTTAGCTACATAATTCCTTTTGCCCCATCTTTGGCAAAAATAATGATCACACTAGCCATGATGGTGAATAACGTACTCCACGTGTCATCCTATTCCTGCTCTTTATGAAATAAACCATCAGCAACGTGATGCTTTGTCAGAGTGCTCTACACCAAAACCAAGTCAGTGAGCTTGTAAGATAACCTTATAGCATGTTGAATGGTTATAAGATCAACATCAATGACCCTTTCTTAAATATGAGGTGCTATCCTATTGATTGACTTCTCAGTATGCTTGTAGGTTGGAGTTACCATTACATAAAGTAACCATCTCATGGAAGCAGGTCATACATTCCTTAACATCTGACCCTACCATCTTAATGTTCCAAGATTCCTTTTATATCTTCTAGTTTTCATTCCTAGTAAAGTACTCCTCCTCCTCCAGATTTTCCTCAGATGCAGTACTAACTACAACTTAGGCTTCTAGCCCAACTACTCTCAATTTGGATAATACTAGTCTGTGGTGCATATCCAGAAGTGTACCCTTGAGGGTTTTTTTCTTATCTAGTGCTCATTCGACTATGACATCTAATGAATTGTTCTTGTTCGTGTTTTCTTTAAATACATCAACAAAAGTATTGTATCTAGCCAGCCTCTTCACACCTTCCTTGAGTGTTTCCACATATTCGCTAACGGTAGTTTAACACTCTGGTATCTCGGTGATCTCATCGGGTTCTTCAAATACGTTGTGAATCTCTTGATCTAACCTTTCCATAAGGGCAGCAAATCACTACTTAGTCAGATAAGGTATAAGTGATGATGCAGGAGTACAATCATTTATGTCAGTAGTAAGGGGAAGGGGTACGTACAACTCCTGAATTCAGCTGACAATCATATTAGATAAACACTTCCAGTGTTGTGTATCTCCTTTGACTCGAATGTTAAACAACGATCCGTGTTGTTAGAAGTTATCAACAGGCTCCATCCGATGCTTATTCGACTTCGATAGTGAGGTCATTAGTGTAGATGAAGAAGGTATGAGAGCAAGATCCTCAGTCTCCTTGTTGATCGGGGGTGATGCTAGTGACATGGGTTGGGTGGATTATGATGTGAACATCCAATATCGTTACACGTGCATGAAATGATATGTATGTTTGATAAAGAAGTAAACAGATCAGAGTATGTTCAATGGTAGTATGTGTCTAAGGCTATAGTCTAGATTCAAATGCAATCCTACTTCTATATAACCATTAGCTCTGATACCAATCTGTCACACCCTCAAAATCCACCGACGGGGTTCTACCGCGAGGCGTTGATAAACCAGGATCTCAGACACGATCATATCAACAACGTACCTATTATGAGGAAGCGTGTGTACATAATGGTAAGATAAACCCCATTGTATCCAAACAACGTAACTATTATCATGTTCGAGAAATGTTTGACAAGTTTAACAAAGTTGACTTTTTGACCAAAGTTGACTGGACTTACCTGACGGCCCATTGGTGACTCCAATAAATGAAAACATGTCCAGTCATGCTCAAATAACTCAAATAATGATTCATATAAAGTTTCATGTCGGAAATCTATTTTTAGAAATTTTCTATTTTTGAAATGTATGACATCGTTACACATGTGCAATCCGTTTAAAGATTATGAAGCATAGAACAACAAACATCTCAAATATACATGTAATACATCCAATAATAATAATCCACAACATGTTAACATAACCTAGAAACTTCATCATGCCCAAACTTTACTAAATTAAAAACATAAGAACATAAGTTGCATGAGTTTCATCCAAATTTACTATCATGTTCATATGATCATTTCAAAGTCAATCACATTACCATAACATGTTCTACACATATCATACTCATCATACAACACATCAAAACACAAAAGTTTCCATAAATAGCAAGAATGTTCATATGAAACGTTTTTCACCATTCGATTATTCCCAATCCATTCTTAGGTTCTAAACATCATATAACAATCATCATAACTTATCAAATATGCAGAAATCACCATCTATAAGTCCACCTACCTAAAAATTTTCCTTTAATGGAAAGTACTTGAAAACCGAGCCAAAATAAAAAGTTCAAAACATGCATTTTCTTTCACTAGCATCAACTAACATCCTAGAACCACCAATTCAATCCAATTTCACCAAAAACATACAATTTCTACAAAAGCCCCAAATTAAAGTTTCCTTAATAAGTAAGCCTTGATTTTTTATCAAAACGACACAATTTCACAAAACCAATCTGTGCAAACACCATTATATTGAATACTAACACTTAATCCATCATCTATTTTAATCAATTTCAAGTTTTGACTTTTTTGGATAATTTAGGTTTCATGTTCATCATGAAGATCAAAGAACATGAAATCAAACATAAAGACTTACTTGAAATGCTTAGATGATGATTCATAGTACGCGTTTGATGCAAGAAACGATGGAAATCACCACCAATATACAAGAACAAGATCAAAGAAAGTGTCCTTAGTGTGTGTGTGTGATTTTGTGTGAAAATAATGAAGGGGAGGGTGAATGAGATGGCCAAAGGGTGATTAGGGTTGGGGTTGGGTGGTAAACTTTTTTTTTACAAGAAAGGCCGTCGTTTTTTATAAAAATCGTTTTAACGTTACGCGATTGATTTTTTTCTACACCAAATCACAAAATGATCACATAATATCATTAATAACATAAAATAATATTCATTTTTCTAGTTTTAAGGCATATTTATAATAATTAGACGTTAAGAGCCAAAAATGCGCAAAAAACGCAAATGACTGAAAATTCCCAATTTTCACAACCAAGCTATATATTTAACCACATAAAAACATAACACATAATTTCATACCAATTATAATTGTTTGAAAACTATTTTGACAAATCATCAACGTTCGGGGACTAATGCGTGTGCGATCCGGCAATTCACCGAATTGCCTTTACGTGAAAGGTCTGTGAATGTTTGTGTAATAAATCACACATTTTAGTAAACAAAATTAAATGCATGAATGTATAATTGGAAAACCATGTTTGTGTTGATTGAAAAGTTACCTGAAAGTGCCGGTTGTCACATGTAATTGTGACGGTGAAGAAATTACCCCTTTCCCAAAAGACACGTGTCATGCCCTGGTGACTTCGTACACTTCGCACGTTTCTTGTATTTTATATAGTAGCCGTCCCTTATATATCTATATTAAAAGGGTGTGTCGGTAACTACAAGGCATTTCTATGATTCACATGTTAGCCATTGTAGTTTGATAATTTGTAAATAGCCCCTGCCATCTATTTTGTTACAGTCTCCACCATTGGCTTCCCACATTTAGGGGTGTTAAAAAATATCCAAATCTGAAACCGAATCAGAGATATCTGAAAATCCAAATTTCGGATAACCTAAAATTCGAAAAATCTGAACTTCAGATATCTGAAAATTTGGATTCGGATTCGGATTCAGATAGTGATTTTGAGAATTTTCGGATATTTCAGATATTCGAAATATCCAAATATCCAAAATATTTTTATAAAAATTTAGAATTATTAGACATTAATTAAATATTTTAGATATTATTAGATATTTCGGATATTTTAATAAAAACTTCAGGTATCCGAAAAAAACTTCAATAAAAATTATTATATTTTTATAAAAATTATTATATAATATAATTTTTTTGAGTTTGGATATCCGAATCTGAAATTTGGGATATCCGATATATTTAAAATTTCGGGTTTGGATTCGGATAGTGAAATCCACTATTTGAAATTTTCGGATATCTGAAATATCCAAATTTAAACACCTTTACACACGTTGAATACATAGAGAAGAAATTTAAAGAAAAAAATAGATAGAGAAAATATTATATCAAATAAAACAATATTATATAACGAAATTAAAGATATTTTTTAAAATTGATATGAAAAAACTCTATTCTTAGCTATTTTATGATTTGTTTGTTTGTCATGCAAAAGAACTTTTTCAATTATATATAAAATGATATTTATCTAATGATAAAACTTTTAACATGGTCTCATGTCTCTTTCCTTTCCTTCCTTTCCATATATTTTCATAAATATGTTTTTCTATATCAATGTATTTTTGTTTGGAACTACTATTTAAAAGTTATTGATGATAGATTTTGAAAAATTTAAGTGTTTGAAACAATCTTTTATTTCTTATTCCTTATATATTTAACTTTTTCTAAGATTCTTCTCATATATAAGACATATAGATATGTCAAAGATCCATAAAATTGGATAAAATTACATGAAATTAAAATAACAAAATTTTGCAATCGACCATTGTATTTTTAGTGGATATTTGAACTGTGAGTATTAGTTCAAGTAGTTGGACCATGTTTAAGAAGATTCTTTGACTAGCTTTTATATTTAGTTTTTCGAAATTTATGCAAACACGTGTGCCCGCTATAATGCGCGTGGCATAAGTAACTAGTTACTTTCAATTTCAGAAACTTTTTCTTTGCCTTATTAAAGTGTAATTTCTTAAATACAAACCTTTTTATTCAATTAAATTTGAAGAGAGAGAATGAAAAGTTTAAAAATATTCATTTTAGTAAACAAGTTTTAAATCACCCATTTTGATAAATAAGTTTTCTATCAACACCCTTTTGGAAAAAAAATTTGGATTAACAATAAATAATTTTAAAATTATTTTTAGAATATTATAATAGAGTAAATTGACATTTTTGTCCACCCTGGTTTGGCAAAAATTGTCACTTTCATCCAATAGTTTGTTTTCTTGCATTTGGTCCCTGTCGTTTACAAATATTGTCATATTCATCCGGTCCGTAAACTCTATCCAAAATTATCTGTTCAACGAGGGGTATATTGGTTATTTTACATATATGTTTTATTTTTCTAACCTAATTTAATCTATCTCCTTTAGTATATTATTGTTTTAGTCTATGTGGTTTGGGCATTTTATTACTTCAGTCCAAAAAGAACCACCACATCTTCATCCCATCACAAAACATCACATCACCACCACCTCATGATAGAAACACCACACCACCACCACGTCATAGAACCACCAAACCACCACCACTACCCTGTCACAAGAACCACCAAACCACCACTATTACCTCATCATAAAACCACCAACATCATACCGGACTATCACCACCACTAGGTTTGACAATAGATGGCTAAGGTAATCAAAGAAACAGAGGTCCTAGAGTTAGGCAGGGTCCATGATAATGGTTGTTGTGTGGTAATGGATCTCGCATAACTCCAGGTCCTCTATTTCTTTGATTACCCGTATTATAATTTTAATGTTGAATATAACCTTGCCTACCACCATATCCTCCTTGATTGTATGGTGGATGCTCATTATACGCCAAATCATTATCATATCCTTCATTATCACCCGAATCATGATTTTCTTTGTTCCCTTTCTCATCCCAGCCGGTTTCCTAAGTATGTTAACTTCAGATACCATAATCAAAATCATCAAAGGCTTATGGTTGGTGAGGGTTTTGTCGGTGTGGTTGTCTTTGGTTTTCTTTATAAGGAGGTGGGCTAAAAGGTTAAAAGTTGACGCCCTATTATGGTGGCAGGCGATTTGGTGGATTTGATGGATTTGGGGTTACCTTTTAAGTGGGTTGTTTAGGTCGTGCGGTGGGTTTTCTTTAGCATTTCAATTAAGTCAGTTTATTTAACCTTAAATATGGACCGATTACTAACAAGGTTTTTGTCATGTGGTCTTCTTCATTTCTAGATCAAAGATCAAGGGTGAAGTCTTACGTGAAAAGCTGGTATGCATGCACAATGTTATCACCTGTATAAGCAAATACATCTAAGCAGCACCGACTGAACAAAATAAAACTAATGAACTATAAAATACTTTGTGCACTAATTATCCAGCAATGACGCCATTTTGATATAGATTATTGTGGTATACTAAAAAATAAATTAAATTAAGACTTAGCTCACCTATACTAGTATGGGTAAGTAAGGTCGTATCCCCGAAGAATTTGATTACAAAAATAACTTAGAATTCATGATTGGTTTAGAAAGCAATATTAAAAAGTAACAAACTTTATTGATTTTGAAAACAATTATAAGAAGAATGACGACTCTAGGTTTTAGGCTTGTAAAACACAAGTTATAAACTAGTTATTCTTTGCAAACAGTCACCTAGGCATAATTATATTGGTTTGATTAATATCAGTGTACAGATTGAACGGGTTGTAAATGGATTTATTTACAAACTATCAATTTTAATTTGCTAATAAAAACCTAACAATCACAATATTCAACATGTAAAGAAAGCAAAAACTGAGGAGAATTAGATTAAGATTCAAAACAAGTTAGAATTTTTAAAGAAATCAACCAATAAACGCAATTATATGGCTTAACACACCAATCAAAACTCCAAACCAAACTAAGAAGAACTAATGTTAAACAAGTATCATAAACATAAACCCTACACCCAGAGAAGATCACAGGTGATTTAGCATCTTATGGTCATCATGGACTCAAAATCAGATGTTGTTGGAATCAATGGCCTGAAAAGATGGATCCGTACGTGTTTTCTCCTCCAAACATCGGCATCGGTATGAATAGAATTGAGTTGGGGAAGCCTCTTTTCGTAGCCCCCTTTTACCCTTCAAATAGGTCACAAAACCATGAATTTTCTTATCTGACAGCACAGTAACATAATTATGTCCTGGGGGACGTAATTTATGCCCCTTCATAAAAATCACTTTTTGCCCCTATTTTACGTTCTAGTTTACATCCTGCCTGAATTCCTTATAGGACGTAAATTACGTCCATAGAGACATAATTTAGGTCCCTCGTTACTTTGATCTTATTTCTTCTCTTTCTTAAATCTTGCTTCCATCGGGAGCTTTTGGATCCCATTCTAACTCCTAAAAACACCAAATTGTGTCCTTTACCTCCGTAACCTAAAAATCAATAAACTCTTAAAGTAATTGTGTTTCATATTAATAAACACTTAAAAATATCTAACTAAACATGTTAATACACTGAAAAACACCAACACATCAACCAGGTTTGAACTCGCTTCTCTTTTTTTATTATGAACTATTTCCTTCTTGTTAGGACCGTATACGGACGGAGTACTAACTGATTATGTGTGTATACCAACTCAAATAGTGCGGAATCCTATTTGATTGGCGATCCAATCAGTTAGAACATTACTATGATCGATACTAGAGTTGATTAAACGTTAAGAATTGAGTAGGGATCGATCAAGAACAAACTATGAAGTTGGAACAGGTTTTCAGAAGTCTCTGGACGGCTAGGGTATGAAAATATTCGAAGTGTTACGTTTTTTCATGATTTAAGTGGTATTTATAGGTTAGTGTTTCTCATTCGGGAGACTGAACCACAAGTATGCTTCAGTCGTGCGATTGAGCCATGCGATTGATCAATTCGCACGACTGAGTGTTCAGTCATGCGACTGAGCCAATCTTATGTTACAATCATACGACTGATCCAGTCTCCTGGTTCAGTCGTGCGACTGAGTCGTTCGCATGAAGTTGTTCATGTGTATGGTCCATTAACATGGTCCATTCGCATGAGAACTTCATATACTTCACAAACCTATATAGTTAGTTCAATATGTGTTATCATACAATAAACAATGAAACATTAAACATTATCAGCATCAACCACACACTGTATTTCATTTATATACATTCAATAACATATATTCATTCAATCAAAAGTCTTTCATTACAAATATCAAATGATTACATCAGTGTACAAAATGAAAGTCATTTACATTTAAGCACACTAGAACAAGAACTAGGGACATGTGTACCAACAAACTCCCCCTTACACCTAGTTCTACCTATTCTTTGACTTCCTTTGTAAACTCTGCATGTCTCTTGACTCTTTCTTCCTTTGAAATCCCAGCATGAATATCAAGTACTAAGCATAAGCATATAACATGTTAAAACTGAAGTGCTTGCACGATATCCTGTGTATCAAAAATAGTGGCAACTTGTACAACGTATATATATCAGCTGCTGACAAGTTTTTGAGCCATATTGGGTCAAACACCCTTACCGTCTCCAACATCCCTCTCTATCCAAAACAATGATGGCTTCTCCTGTACGCCGGTCATAATACCACCATTTAAAATGGGGTGTAAAGTCTTATGACATCTCCCTAAAAGATATTCGTGACATCATGCGCGGAGGTTGCCATTTCAAGACAGCCGTCGGCCTTCCAATAATAGGATTAACTTTAGAACTTTTGATATACCTCGTCGGTTGTTAAGGTCTAAAGTTAACCCACCTGGTGCGGTACTCTCTTTTCAACGCAGCCTCGAACCAGCCTGACATCTTCTTCGG
>BJCN01327707.1:454-27227 GCA_018326445.1 Flaveria brownii
CTTACACTGGTGTAATATGATGTAATTGATGATATTAATGATTTAGGAAATGTATTGTGATGATTATTTGTGATTGATTATGTTATATTATCATTACATTGAATGTGATTCATATGTATGAACTTAATATATAGGTTTGATGTTGTTTTACATAAGTCTAGGTCAATAAGAACTTAGAAATGTGTTTAACTTAGTCATGTGGACATTCATGCTACTGGACCATACTTATGGCCCATACGCATGAATGAACCATACTTATGGACCAGCGCACGACTGAACCAGATGACTAGATTAGTCGTATGATTGATACATAAGATTGATTCGGTCGCACGACTGAACCTTCAGTCGTGCGTATGAGTCAACCGCATGAGTCAGTCGCATGACTGAACCATGCTAATGGTTCAGTCATAAGATTGAACACTGAAAACCTATAAATACTACATAATTCATGGAAAAACATAACACTTCAAATACTTTCATACCCTAGCCGTCCAGAGCGTCCCAAGTCGTCAATCCAAGTTCATAGTTCGTTCCTGATCGATTCCAATCTGTTCTTAACGTTTGTTACATCGTTAGATCGATCAGGTTATTCGTTCTCACTAATTGGATCACCAATCAAATAGAATTCCGCGCTATTTGATCTGGTTTCACGCAGAATCTGTTAGTACCCCGTACGTACACAGTCCTAATATTATTATGCAATTTTAAGTATAGAATAAAATGTGTAGGACAGTTTGAGGGTGGTCAATACAATCAGTTTCACAAAAAGAAGAGACTTAAAACACTTAACAGATCAAATAGGGAAATGGGTTTAAGTTAAAGATGCTAAGAATACAAGTAAGTATGAGACAGAACAAAGAACAAGAACAAGATAAGTATGGTTTTCAAGAATTCTGTATATTGCTCTCAAGTTATATTACAAGTTTTATAAAGCATAAAGATAAATACAAGAACCTGAGATACTTTATAATACATCATACAGTTGGCTATACTTTGAAAGCCAGCTAAAAACACTAATCTAGATAACAAGATAAATGTACAGTCAAAAGGCAGATTGCCTTTTGACTTGTGACTATGATATGCCATAGCTCACATCATAATATATCGTAAAAATGATAAAAGGTACAAAGAAAAAAGTTACATACCAATGACCATAATCTATAATTGACAAAAGCATGGATCTTTTCACCAGCTTATCTAAGTTAGCGAGTCTTCAAAGTGGCAGAGGAAAATTGTTTAGCTTTTTGTCAAAAGGTGATTAGAGAAAGCATGTCTTCTCTGTTTTCAAGATATTAGTCTTTGGCTTCAGAAGACTTTGTCTCTGAGGCTTCGAAAGACTTCATCTTTGGCTTCGGAAGATTTGGTCTTTGGCTTTGGAAGATTCTACACTTAGTTTATTTTCTCTGAGTTGTGTAGTACTTCTAAAGTAACTTTACTCTACACTTCATGCATGCATGCTGAGAGCTCTTTGTTTGCTTTGGTTGTATCAGCCTTTAAGTGTAAACCTTACAAACTCCCCCTTGGCTGATGCTACCAAAAACAGAGGAGATTACTCAGATATTGACAGTCCTCATAAGGATGAAGACCATTTCTTTCTTCATCATTTGGTCAGGATCCCTCAGACTCTTATAATATCTCCTCATGTCATAGAGATTATGCAGAGGAAGATCAAGCATGTCTTGCCAGAAGTAGACATCTTGACCTACTTGATCTCTAATGACATATCATCTGTCTCGATTTGCAGCAAAAGTCCAGGACAAGATGGGTTTCCCAGCTGTAATAGGCTCTACATATGTTAGACTTGGTTGAGCAGCCTCTTCTTGAGCTACCTCAGGACGCTCTGACTTATCCTGAGGTGTAGAGGTGAATGTCTTGGACTTCTTCTTCTTTTGACTATCCCTTTTCATGTCCATCCTTTTCTTCCACTTTCTAGATTTCAACTGAGAAACTTGGCCTTTAAGACCAGGTTGTTCTTGTGTGTCTTTCTCAGTTGGATCCTCTTTCCTCACAAGTTCAGAAGGAGAGGGATCAAGACCCGACCGTGATTCAGAAGATGAAGTTGGCTGTGGTCCAACACTAGGTCTAGGTTGTGTTGTCTCTTAGGGTTTAACCTTGATCTCAACTTGAGGTGGAGCTTGACTTAGTGAAGAATGCAAGTCAACAAGCTCACCCTTTTTAATCTTCTGCTTGATCACCCTAATGTGCTCATCCATGGTGGATAGAGACATTGGATCAAGCCTCCTTCTGCAGAATCCAAACAACTTCAAGAAGCACATCATCATCTGCTTATCAGCAGACTTCTTTTGGCTCTTTTGGATGATGGCTCTTGACTTTACAACTTCTTCCCTTATCTTCCTCTTACCAGCTTTTAGTTCTTTTATTACTTGTTACTCAAGCTGCTTGAGGTACTCAAATTCTATGTATTCATAGGATAAGGGAATAAGCGCAGATGCCTGATAGAGGCCCGTGGCACTTAGGTAGCTCATCATATTTTGTCTATCTACTTCCTTGTCTACCTGAGATTGTTGCTCATTTGCCACAGCCTCTGTCTTATGTAAGGCCACGTTTCTAGGCACCTCACAGTTGGTCATTCATAGCACTAAACATGCATAATAATATATATATTTCATAAAACATTGCAGCGGAATTACATTAACAAAAGCCCATTCATTTGATTAATAAATTACTGTTGTTATGCAATACAACGTTGTTAGGTTACAAAAGAAAACTTCCGTTAATTGCATTACAAAACAACAATAATCATATGTGTGAATGGATGCCAATCTTGCCCTGCCGAGTAGCCTTCCCTGGTGCCATTCTCAGCAATTACCTGCCAACTGAAAATGCATAAAAGTCAGTGTTACTGAGTGAGTTCTAGTTTTATACGTATCAAAATACCTTGTGTGTTTTATATACAAAATATACTTTTCCAAGAAATACTTTTACCTTTGTATATGAGCACACATCATACGTATATTCAAACAATATTCATTACTTATTTCGTTCTTTCATACTTCTATTACTATCTTTAGTCATCATATACATTCTTTCATTTCATTCTTTTCAATGACATATACATACTTTCTTTTCGTACTTTACACTCTCTTTTACTTTTATTCTCATACTTTCGTAACGTATTTTACATTCTCTTTTACTTTCATTCTCATACTTTCGTATCGTACTTTACATCATTCTTTTACTTTTATACGGATCGCTGTACAATACCTGAACATTGTGTACGAAGCTGATGCTGGGCCTGTGGTCTAAAATTAGACCACGAACATTGTGCACGAAGGTGACCCAGTCATCTAGGGCAAGTCATCTCTCCCTTTCATCCGGACCAATGTGCAATACCCCGAACATTGTGCACGAAGCTGATGCTGGGCATGTGGTCTACAATTACACCACGAACATTATGCATAAAGCTGACCCAATCACCTAGGGCATGCCACAAGGGTCCCGTCAATCTCAATGATTGTCCCTGTATGCATCCTTTAGGTAATTAAAACCACACACAGTTGAGCTAACGACAACATGGTCGTGCACCTCCTTTCTATTTGCTTGCAAGCCATTCTTTCTTTCATTACGTTTCACTTTTCATCTTTATTATCTTTCACTTCATTGTGTTATACTTTGCGTCCATTCATACATTCGTCATACTACGTAAAATAATAGCATAATACTTAATGTATATTATATTATACTATATACGTTTTGAAAATCATTAAAAGATAACACATCATACACATATTCATATCATACATTCATCATTTCATTATACATATTCTATCCATAAACCATCACTTATTCATGCTCAAAATAGACCCAGAACAGTCCATAGGTTAAACTAGGTCAAACCCTAAAATTATGTTTTTCCTCAAAATTTTAGCAAATTTTCTCAGTGTTAGGAGCATGAGTACTATGCAGGCGCATGAGCCCTATGCAGGCGCATGAGCCCTGCTTAGGCGCATCAGTACTATCTAGGCGCATGGCACTACACTTAACTGTTTTTCACTTTGGGCGCATAAACTATTCAGGCGCATCAGTACTATTCGGGCGTATGAACCGACACTTGAATATATCTAAGGCAATTTCAGAGGCATGGGGTACTGTTTGGGCGTATGAGCCTATACTTAGTATTTCTAAGGCAATTTCTTAGGCGCCTGGGCCCTGTTTGGACGCATCACCTTACATAAAACTTCTCTAAGGCAAATACTAGGCGCATGGGCCCTGTTTGGGTGCATGTGCACCTACTTACACATTTCTAAGTTGTTTTTCAGTCCCAAACATTACTATAACCTGTTCTAAACTTGTTACACCCATTCTAAACCTCAAACAAGCATTTACAACCATGAAACATCAACATATAAGCATAAAACATATGCTTGTACATACATAATAATTATAAAACCATTTTTAATACATTTTCAGCCCTAAAAGAGTTTTAAAACACGTAAAAATCGAGGTTTAGAACTCATCTTAGCTGCTTTCAAGCTTAATCCTTTCAACTTGAACATTTCAAAAGCTCTTAACACCTATACATGCCCAAGGACACATAACCGAACACATACCTACACATAAGAACATGACAAAGCCGGTTTTATGGCCAAAAATCCATAGAAACTAACTCAATTACACTAAATTTGCTTACCTTATACGAATTCAGCTGCTCTCTCTCTCTCTCTAGAAAACGAAAACTCTTCTCTCTGCTCTTCTTTCTTCTTTGATCGACAAAAGCAGATGTGTAAAAAGGTGGTATGGGCGGCCATTCCCCATATATATAAAAATATTTGACTTTTTGTACTATATTTTCACTTTGCCCCCTTCCGCTATAGCTTCTTTTTATTTCCTTCAAGATATTTTTATTTCCTTTTATTTTGACTAGAAATTTCGAGTGTTACAGTCTACTTGCAGTTAAGTACATTAATGATTTTATCATTGATCTATATAATCTTTGACCTACAGACTTCCCTTTAGGATCAGGTACAATTTTATCAATGGTTGATGATGGTGTTTTGCATGAGGATGTATCAGCTAGAGAGTATTTCTTCAGTATTTGATGGATATACTTCTCTTGGTTGATGAATATACCATCTTGTTTCTAATGAACTTGCAATCCAAGGAAGAATGTTAATTCTCCCATGGAGCTCATCTGAAACTTAGATTTCATCAAAGCTTCAAACTCTTCACGCAATCTCTTGTTTGTTGATCAAAAAATAATGTCATCCATATATATTTGAACAACCAAGAGATCTCGATATTCATGTTTGAGGAAGAGAGTCTGATCTATTGTTCCCTTCTAGTATACATGCTTCAGCAAAAATGATGATAATGTCTCATACGATTTCTTTAGAGCCTGATGAAGTCCATACAGAGCTTTGTCAAGCTTATGTACCCTGTGAGGGTAATCAGGGTCTTCAAAACCTAAAGGTTGAGCAACATAGACCTTCTCATCAATCATACCATATAAGAAAGCACATTTCACATCCATTTGATAAACTATGAATTTCTTATAGGAAGCATAAGCTAGAAAGACTCTGATAGCTTCAATCCTTGCAATAGGAGCAAAGACTTCATCATAGTCTATTCCTTCTTCTTGAGTATATTTTTGTGCTATTAGCCTTTCTTTGTTTCTTATAATGATTCCTCTGTTATCTAGTTTGTTTTTGAAAAGCCATCTGGTACCAATTGGATATTGGCATTCAGGCAAGTCAACTAGATTCTAGACTTTTTGCTTTCTCAATTGTTGAATTTCCTCTTGCATAGCTTCAATCCTGCTATTGTCTTTAAGTGCAGTAGTTCTGTTGGGTGGAACCACTTAAGATAGAAAACAGGAGAAAAGACAAATGTTGGCTGCACCCCCTTGATTTCTTGTGGTTCTTTCATGAAGATCACCAATTACGTTATCAATTGGATGATTCTTATAAATTCTGGTTGTTGGTATTGTTGCAACTTGAATGGAAGATTCCAAGTTGGTCTTGTGTGGAGATAGACATTGATCCTACTAAGATGGAGAATTAACAAAGTAGTCAAAGTCTGCTTCATGATGATTTTGATGCTAGATGATAGCCATCATCTAGAATTTGTGCTTCAGCATTTGTATCCTGAATTTCCGTAGGTGTTACAGTAACATCTCCGGATGTAGGTTGTGGATCTGTTAATGATGTTAATGGACTTTGTGCTTGTTCTAATGGAGATTGAGCTTCAATTGAAGGAACTGGATCATCTCTAGATGTAAATGGAATATCTACGGATGCATTGAGTACATCTCCGGATGCAGTATTAACATCTGCGGAAGCAGGGTTAATATCTGCTGACACTTCATTCACTTCTTGAGAGTCTGAAGTTGGATTTCCATTGGATAGTCCAATACATAGTTATGATGATGGGCCATGATCTGCAACACTTGAAGTGTGTGGAGGAGGTCTTGGTGGATCCGCAGATAGTGGCACTTCACTCGTTGTTGGAGGGACATAAGGATACCATGTATCCGTAGAACCTACAACATTCAAATAACCAGAGTTAAATAAATCTGTGAAAGCAACTATGTCAAACAACCATGATGAACCTATTACAGATTTTGTAAATGATGTTTCATCAAAAAAAAAACATTAGGTGTTTCTTCCATAATGTGTTGGTGTGGAATGTAAACTCTATATGATTTAGATGTTGATGAATAACTAACAAGAAACCATCATAGGATTTTTCTGAAAACTTTCCTAATTGTTCCTTGGTATTTAACACAGATACATGACACCTAAAAGCTCTAAGATAGCCTATAAAAGTTTTTCTTTTAAATAAGATCTCATAAGGTGTTTTGTTATGTTCTTTAACAATTAATGTTCTGTTTTGAACGCTGCAGGCTGTATTCACTGCTTCAGCCCAAAAGGTAATGGGTAGATATGAATTAGCCAGCATTGTTCTAGCTGCTTCAATGAGAGTTCTGATTGTTCTCTCATTAACTCCATTTTGTTGTGGAGTTCTTGGTGCAATGAAATGTCTTGCTATGCCTTTGTTCTTGTAAAAAGTATCTAGAACACAGTTGACAAATTCAGATCCATTATCACTTATAAAAATTTTGACCGTTGATTTTCAATTTTAGTGATAAACTCCATTAATATTTTTGATGTTTCACTTTTATGTTTTAAGAAAAAGACCCATGTGAATCTAGTGAAATCATCAACAATCACCAAACAATATTGCCTCTTGCCAATGCTCATCACATTGGTTGGGTCAAAAAGATCCATGTGAAACAATTTGAGTGGTGTTGTATTTGTGTTAATTGTTTTGGACTTGTGTGACACCTTATGTTGTTTTCCTTTGTAACATGAAGAACAATGAGTAGAACATTGAAATTCTTTCTTAGGAAGACCAATGACTATGTCATTTCGTGCCAGCCTATTCATGTTCTTCATATTATAATGAACCAGCCTTCTATGCCACAGTTGAGATTCATCTTATGATGACTTAGAAATTAGGAATGTTTCATTTGATGTTAAAGAGGTGTCGTTCATGTCCAAAACATATATGTTGCCTTTCCTTGGTGCTTTAAGAAGGATGTAATCATCTGGGATTTGCAAACCAGGTTTAAGAATGTAACAATGATTTTTATCGAATAAAGTGGTATAATTTTGATCACAAATTTGAGAAACACCGGGTAAATTAAATTGTAAGTTTTCACAAAAATTTACTTTCTCAAACTTGAGCACACCATTTGCTACAATTCCTTTACCTACAATTTTACCTCCCTTTTTATCCCCACCAAATGCTACATAAGAAGCATTTTTGTGTTTGAAGTCATGGAGGAGAGAATAGTTTCCTATCATATGCCTGGAACATCCACTGTTAACATACCACTTGTTATCAGCCCTCTATTTATGTTCCTGCACATAAAATGAAATCAATTAGAATGGGGAACCCAATCCTTAATGAGCTTGGGCTGACCAAGTGTGTCTAAGATTGTCACTCCTTCACGAATAAGTCTTGATGATTCAGGTTTGACTTTAGACTCAATTGATTCATTTTGTTTTGTTTCTGGTGGTGAGGACGATTCTAATGGAGATTGACTTGAGACATTTTGAACTGGTGTCTCAGTTACTTTACTCTTGCACCTTCTCTTTGTATTCCTTCATATTTGCTGTTGATGAAGATCCTTTCTTGAAAAAGGTTTTAGCATCCTTTAACTGTGATCTTGATATTTCAATACCCTTGTCAAACTTGTCAAAGAACGTTTCATCAGCTTTTGTTGATTTATCATTCAAGTCTACCTTTTTGTGTGGTGTCCTACTTTGAGACTTCTATTTTTTCTTCTTCTTTGGTTAGGCATTAGAGGCATCTGATGGCTTCTTAGCTTTCTCAACCTTTTGCTGTTGGTGATCATCATCAGCAGCTGTCTTATTTGTCTTTTCAGCCTTGTTCTTTGGCTATTTATTTGATGCCTTTGACTCCTTGATGCTTTCATCTGATTATGAATCTACTTCATTTGTCTCAGATTTCTTCTTCTTAGGAACTTCTGATTTGTTCCTTTTCTTGAAGTAGCATTCTTGAGTTCATTGATATTGCTTGTTGCAGATTGCACAATGCTTGTTGAAGTAGCAATCTGAGGTCATATGGTTGATCATATTGCAGATCGAGAAATAACTGCTGAAGTAGCAATCTTCAGTATTGTGATTGGTCATGTCACACCACTTGCAATACTTGTCTTCTTCATCACTTTCTTGTTCAAACTTTTTTCTTGTTCTTCACCTGCTTTTTGTACTCTTTAAGCTCTTTCTTAAGTTTAGCAGCTGACTTTAGTTGTTGATGCATAGCCTTTTTAGATTTCTTGATTGTTGAAACTTCACCTGAAGATATCTTTGCTTTGGATAAGCTTTCAGCAGATGTGTGCTTCTTTCGCAGATCTTCTACGGATGACTGTTTAGTCAAACTCACAGTTGCACTCATCCGATGATGATCTACTGATGGTTCTTGAATCTTAACAACCTTCTTCTTCCGTAAAAGATCTACTGAGGTTGTTGACTTTGTCTTCCTGATCTTTTCTGCGGAATTAGTTTTTTCTTCTTCTGTAGAATTTACACTTGCATTAGCTTTAGACCTTTTTATTGTTAGTTGAGTCACTTGTTGCTTGTTTAGCTCTTGAATCCCAGCATTCTATTGAGCTATTCTTTTGTGGATAGTCTTCAGCAAGTTTATTTGTTGAGGTGGATAGGGCACTTTGATTTCTTCAAGCACTTTTGGTATTGAAGGTTCAAACACCAAACTTGTTCCCTTACCCTTATCATCACCATGTTGTTCAACATGATCATCCGGCTCAAACAGATTATCACATCCATTAAAATCAAAATCTGATTCATCTTGTTGGGAAACTTCTGAATTAGTTGATTTAGTTTCACTCACCTCGGAATCATCACTATTTGCGACTTGAGTTGATTCAGTTTTAACTGTATTATTGGTGCTTGGCATAAAATGATTTGATAAGTAGTTAGTCATAGTTTCAGGTAATGAAGTATAGTTATTATTCACTAGGGGGTGGAACATTATGAAAACCCAAACCTAATTTGTTTTGTGATTCAATATGAGAATTTAACAACTTCTCATGTTGTTGAGATGAAAGTTGAAACTTCTGAAGTTTCACTTTAGTAGCTGCATGTTCTGCCATTGATTTTGTTAAGGATGTAATCAAATGCTTAACTTGTGCCTTCAAATTATAGTTTTCTAAAATAAGTTTATCTATATCTTTGTGTAGGGATGTGATCTTTACCTGATAAAGTTTATGTTCCTTTACATGAGATTCATTTAAAACTAATGTTTCTTTCGCTTTATTGGCAAGTTGTTGAGCATGAGTTCTGCATCTCTCAACTTCCTCAATGCAGCTGGATGAAAATGACATTTCTCTTACCACTCTGGACATTGGTGGCACTTTGTTCTCCATGTTTGCATGAGTGGTTGATTCTCTTTCAAGACTTCCCTCTCATGTAATCTCTAGTCATAAGTACCATCCTGTAGAATGATCAATCCAGTCTCTTGGTTCTTGCTTGAGCTGGCTGCAGATGTACTTGAAGTTGGTGGGGATGAATTGGTGAGTTGAGGCTGCTTGAATTGCCTTTGATTTACTTGATGTCGTTGCTGATGCTGATGTTGAGGATGTTGATATTGTTGCTAAGATGTGGACTGCTGGTTGCATTCCCTTGAGAAGTGCCCATAAAGGTTACACTTGAAACATCTCACTTTAGATTTATCAACTCCTATCTTTGTTGTTCTCCCAGGAGCCGATAATCCTTTGTTTCTTCGTAGATACATCTTTGCTCTATAAGCAATCATTGCCATTTTCCACTGCAAATCCATCTCTTCTATTTCATCAGGATGAAGTTCTTCTACATCATGCTAGCAGAAATAAGCTGGAGTTAAAGTGCTGCCCAGGTAAACTTGAAAGCTTGAGCTAAAAGCTGCAAAGGCTGCTTTCTGCTCTTCAGAATCAAAAACCATAGTAATTGGTTCTAAACTGTCGTTGCTTTTGCTGTTTGAGGATGATCCCTTAGCATTTGAATTATTTTCATCCTCCTTTTTGCTTTTTGTTTTGTTGCTAGAATGATATTGAGATGATTTAGCTGGTCTTGATGCATAGAAACTAACTTCCTCATCTTCATCACTCAAAGCATAAGTTCTCTCATTGTCTTCATTTGAAATGAATGCACTCCCCACACTTTTTGATTCTTTGAAGTGGTATGGAACAATAGGTGCTTTCATGATCTTGTTTCTTGTTTTCTTATCAAGTTCAAGTGATTCAACTTTAGCCATCAAGGGATCAAGCCCAATGGCTTTTAAATCAAGTGTTTTCTGGAACATTGATACTATTTAAGTCCAACTCTCAGGTAGAGTATGGAGTATCTTCTTGTTGAGTTCCTTATTATCATACTAGAGCTCTAAAATGCTCATCTCAGTCACAAGCTGCATAAACCTATGTAGCTGTTAAGGAACGGATTCACCCTTAATATGATGGAAAGTCTCATATTGGGACCTGAGTGTATCCTTTCTGATGCTTGTGATTTCATCACTGCCTTCACACAAGATGTGCAAAGTTTTCCGCAGTGAGTTTGCTGTTTTATAGGCTTTACACCAAACGAGAAGATCTTCAGGCAAAGCCATAGTAAGCATACTATAGGCTTTGATATCAACCTTGACCTTTTCTGCATTATCAGGTGATAAATCCTTTAGACTGATTGGCTGATTGTTGTCTTTATAATCAGGTCCTAATGCTAGTGGAATGTATGGACCCTCTGTGATTGAAGTCCACGAATCAGAATTAGTATAATTTACATGGTTCCTGAAATGGATTTTCCATGTTTTAAAGTCAACCTTGTTCTCCAACTTAGGGGGTTGGTAGGCTGATCCAATTGCTGAATTACTTATGTTTAGATAATTAATGACAACCTCTTACTTATCAATTAATTAAGACGGTGATGTCATAATTACTTAAACCTCTCAATAAATTCTCTTTTAAAATTTAATGGAGGATATTTAATGTCAAATATGTTCAGATATGGTTGAACAATTGTTATCAATCGAACAATAACTCATATCTACAAATCAAACAAGTTTAATACAGATTTGAGTTGATCAGGCAATGAAAAGAGTACCCGTTTGTTCGATGAAACAACTTTAATGATCGCACCAATTTGTTGATTCCAATATCTTAATTAGCTATTAGTTAGCTAATTCCGATATGTGAATTAATTGTTTTGTTCAATAACATGATCGATGATGAGTTGTATACCCTTGAACGTATGAACAGACCCTAAAACAATATTAATGAAAATCAATAGATCTAATAAAAAACTTGACAGATCTAGTGATAAAAACTATTAATCAAACAAAAACTAATGCTGATAGATCAACTGATCTAAATCAATGAGCACTTGGCTCTGATTCCACTTGTGAATCCAATGATTGTCCAGGGAATTATTAGCTTAGTTAATGACAAAAGAATGATCACGGAAATACCATTGATTGTTGTTTGATTAATTGATTGTTTAATGATGAACAAACAAACAGATCATGAAGAACAAACTTCAAACTAACAAAGAACAATTGAATAATCAATGAATGAACATACACAAAGACATCAAACATTTTTCAATAATATTTGAATAATGATTACAATAATCAAACGATCGATGACACTGCTAATGCTAGGGTTCTAATGTTGTTTCGGTGCGTATGTATTGTTGTGATGGCGATTGCGGCTGCTAGGGTTTGATTGATGTTTTGATGCGTAGTAGTACTCGGAAATCGATCCTCATAATTGTGCACTTAAGCCTCGTATTTATAGGCTTTGGGTTTTACTGATTTGGAAACAATAACTTCCTTATCGGGATAAGAAGGTTACTCAGAGAGTGTTCTGATGTGACATTCACCGACTAAAGTAGAAGTCATCCGTAGATATTGACTTTTCACTTAGTTAACTTCTGTTGACTTGATGTACTTGATGAAGTACATCAAGTTGGTCTTCTGTAGGGACTTTGTCTTCCGTAGGAATTATTGTTCTTACGCAGTAACTTTGTTCCTCTGCGGGCTATGTCCTCTTCCGCAGGAGCACTTGTCTTCCGCTGTTGTTTCACTCGTTCATCCGCAGGAAGTCAGTTCCTTGGGAGTTGCATCAACTTGAAGGGTGATGTTGTAAAGCTTCCGCAGGAGTTCCACGAAGTACTTGATTTGTTCCAGAGGATCTACGGAGGAACATTTTGCTCATCCATAGATGTTTCCAACACTTATTCAATTTCTTGAAATCGACCAAGACTAATGATTTTCCTGCAAATATACATATAAAGTAACGCAGAATATATGGGTTAACCTATACACATATATTGCATACATAATGATGGACAATGTACAAAAGTTATTATAATGATTGATTCAAGAACTAAACCTATACAAAATTCTAGGCCTAACAAAGTCTTCCGAGACTAAGTAGTTTTCTCAGTTTTCCTTCCGAAGTGTTCAACCTAGAAGATCCAAGGCAAAGCCTTCCGAAGAATAAAGTCTTGAAGACTTGCAAAAGAATCAGAAGAAGTTGATTCTTCCAAAGTATAATTGGCCTTGGAAGAACTTATTCTTCCAAAGCTAATTTACCTTCGGAAGAATCAACTTTGGACCAGTGGACATAAGTATGGTCTGACTGACACATGCTATCAAGTCTGATATATAGCATGGCATTTTCCCATGCCCATGTAGTTGACCATACTTTATTCCACTGTTCACTTTTTATCAGTTAGTATAGTTACCAACTTTAGTAGGTAACAAAAGGTAAGTCATGGACATCTCATGAATACCTAATATAGGATAGTATTTTATCTTAGATACCTTACTTCTAGCAATATAATATTTGTTTAGATGTAAGTTCCAACTGGTTTTCTAAGTATAACCGGCTGTAGATAGTAGTATACATAGTTTCTCAATGTAACTCATTATACATGCTTTTGTAAGAGTCTTGTATACACTAAGTTGAGAAGTAATATATACAAGTATCTTGAAAAACAATTTCTTGTGTTCATTAACTTAGTATATTATCATCAACTTAGTTTGAGATTATGCATCATCAAACGAGTAAGACTTAGTGAGTTTCTGAGAAAATATTGTGTTGAGAAACTAGCATCGATACTGCAATTGGTATTAGAGCATCCAGGCTCTTGATTATGAGATCTAACCATCCTAAATCACCCTTATTCTTAAGAACAAGGATTTCAATATTTACGGTTACACTAACAGTGATTATAGTGGCTGTAACATTAACAAGAAATCCATATCAGGATGATGTCAATTTCTTGGTGGAAGGATCATCTATTGGCAATGCAAGAAGCAATCATGTGTCTCTACATCAACTGCTAAAGCTGGTACATTGTTGATTCAAGCTGGTGCACTCAACTGCTATGGATTCAAAATCAGATGTTCGACTATGGTTTTAACTTCATGGAGACTCCTATCCACATATACAAAAAGAGTGCTATTTCTATCACAGAAAATCCGGTGAAGCACTCCAAGACAAAACATATTGACATCAGGTATCATTTCATTCGAGATATAAATGAGAAAAACTTGATCAAACAAGTCAAAGTTGATTCAAATGAACGATATGCTGATTTATTCACCAAAGCCTTTGAGGAACAAAAATTTTAAGTATTTAATTATAGCTATTGGGATGATCAACATTGATTAGTAAATCTCCTTTGAAAATCTTTTGAAAATATGACATGTCTAAGTTGTCTATTTATAATGTAAGCCCTGTTACAAAAGGTTTTCTCCAAAATTATCTAAGTAAAAATTCTTCCGAAGAGAAATTTACCCTCGGGAGATCCTTATTCATCTTCTAAAGGCAAATTCCACTGCACACGTATTGTCTTCTGAAGAGTTTTGAGCCTCAGAAGATCATTTGATCATAGATCAAGTTTCCTTCCGAAGGCTACTAACTTCTTCTCTCGGAAGAACATTACTATCGGAAGCAACTTTGTCCTTAAGACATAATTTGATTCGGAAGACAAAGTTGCTTCAGAAGACATTCCAGATAGAGAAGCATAAGTGTTCTCTCGGAAGCAATTTAACCCTCGGAAGAAAACTTTAGTGTGTAATGGAAATCTTTTGGCCCCACTCTACAAAAAGTAAGATTTTATTAATGATTGTTGGAATATTTTAAAAGGCCTTTCTTACCATCACTGTCAAATCAAAACCCAAAATATCCTTTCACTTTATCGGTTTGATTTTTCACCACCATTTAAATATATTCTGACCTTCTTTCATTATCTTCTTTACCACTGTAAAAGCCCTGAAATCTTCATTGTCGTCTTCACTCACTCTCAACTTACTACTCTCAAACTCCTTCGAAACAATGGCCTTCAATCCCCAGCACAACCAAGTCACCATCCTTGACTCTTCCATAGATGCCGATTTTGCCACAAGCATCCAATTCCTAACTCAATCAGCATATTTACTGCTCTGACCATTAACCCCACCATTTACTCAAACGATATGGCTGAATTCTAGGCTGATGATCAAAACAACATGCTTAATAGTCAAAGGGTTATCAGGTTAATAGTATATGGACAGGAGATTACTATTAGTGAAACCACCATTAGGGTGCATCAGGATCTTCATAATGAAGGCGCCCCACGGAATTCCCCAAACAAGATTTGGAATACACATATACCTAAATAGGATATGGAGGAGACGTCAGCAAGTCCACAGTCTACAAGTTTAACTTCTCCTACAACTAGAAGTTCTTGCTGCATGTCATCCTATACAGCTTGTCCAACAAGTCACGAGGTTGGGATCAAATTCCTTATAAGCAGAGCTGCCTAGTCCACGGGTTGGTACAGGACCTCAGATTCAACTAAGCTAGGTTTGTGCTGAATAACTTAAGAGGTAATCTCACTAGGAACACATTTTACATGTATCCTAGGTATATCCAACACATAATCAATTATAAGCTGGATCAGGACAAGCTAGAATATGCAGTTATTCTAGCTATTCCTCAAATGAGGCAGGGTATCTTCAATATGCTGAAGAAGATATCCTCCAACTTGACTGGAAGGTTCACAAAACTCCTTCCAAGTATGCTTGAGCCAATGGCTCCTGGTGATATCCCTGCAGACCTATCAGGTGATAAACCCACACCAGACATCACCACTTCACAACGAATAACTTCTTCCTACCATATCAAGATCACCTACCAAAGACTCCCCAAACGAACCCTTGTTCAATCTACTCTGATTGAACAAGTCCCCTCTTTTTAAGCCAAAAAGGCTAGAGTGGAACAAAGTGCTCCCACTTAGCCTAAGGTCCAACCATCCTCTACTGCCTTTCAACAACCACCACCACTACTCATCCTAAAACCTAAACATAACCCAAAACCCAACCATTACTTAAGCCATCCTCTGAACCATCTAAGCCTCTACCTTAGAGGAGTTCAAGGAGATCAAAGGAAAGCTCATCAACTGCATAACCCTAAGCGACATCTCTTGTGAGGAAGAGTCCATAACACTGAGATACATTGATGGCTCTTCTTATTCCCTCAAAAGAGATGCATTCCTTGATCTTCCTAGGGTAACACTAGACCAAGCTCTCCAACTCTTAGCTACAAACTCTGATTCCCTCAAAGAAGAAGAGAAGAAGCTGAGAAGAAGACTGGTGACTTTACTGGACACCAGGAAAGGGGATAAAGTGCCAAATATACCCCTAACTCCTAGGAAGAAAATTGTACAATGGAGGTTTGATGACTCTTCTCACAATTTTGTTGTGGAAAGAGAGAATGGTGAAGTCAACATACTTGACACACCATCTCTGCTACACTTAAGTAGATTTGACATTGTTGAGTTAGCAGAGAAGCCATTCTCCAATCCCTTAAACTACCAAGTAGCCGCTAACATCAGAAATCACTTAGGTGGCCTTTATCTTGCTGAGCTAACGAAGAAGGCAAGAACCGAAGAGGAGTTGAAGCTGAGAAAGGAAGAAGAATAAGAAGAAGAAGGTGCCACTACTAAAGAAAGCTCAATCCTTTAAATAATTTAAGGCACTACTTCATATTTATTAGTTAGATGGAAATATGACTATAATTCCCATTAACTAACTCTCTTTAAAGGCCCACAACAAACAGTACATTTCATTCATAGCAATAAATTGGACCCCCCCTCTACAATGACTTGTATAAACTTCTCAGCACCAATTCAGGAAAGAATAAGAAAACTGACAAATACCTCCTTTCCTTGGTGTTGAAAGTTTTAAGAAGAAGAAGAGAGTGAAGTTTTGGTAGCATCAGCCTAGGGGTAGTTTGTTGGATCAGATGAGGCTCGTGCAACCAAAACTACATTTAGAAGATTTTGAGTACAACTGAAGAAAGTCTTCCGAAGCAAAAGCAACTTTTCTAAAGACAAATTGAAGATCTTCCGAAGCCTAAAGTATGAAGAGCTTTTGAAGGAAAACTAAGTCTTCCTAGCCTAAGTAGTTTTCCTTTCGAAGTGTTCAACTTAGAAGATCCAAGGCAAATCCTTCCAAAGAATAAAGTCCTGAAGACTTGCAAAAGACTCGGAAGAAGTTGATACTTCCGAAGTATAATTGGTCTCGAAAGAACATATTCTTCCGAAGCTAATTTACCTTCAAAAGAATCAACTATGGACCAGTGGATGTAAGTATGGTCTGACTGACAAATGCTGTCAAGTCTGATATACTTGACGGGTAGTCCATTGGACGACCCTTTTTATGCTTTAAAAACGTGTTTAATCCGGCATTTAGTTATGTAATTGTCTTGAATTAGATAACTATGGTTGCCATATCTCAGGTACACTCGAAGGAAGAAAGTGGAGCAAGAACGTGTTAGTATTCGTAGACGAATGGAGCCAAGAAGAAAACAAAAAGAAAAGAAATAAAGAAAAAGCATCAGGGTCCACCGTAAACTATGGTGGAAACATAGGTTATGGTGGCAAGAAGAAGAAATAGCACCGCAAGGCAGAGGAAGCTTGGTGTAATGGATTTTTGGTCACCGTAGCTTACGGTGGCCACCGTAAGCTACGGTGACGGGCGAGTGAAATTTGTAACTACCCTTTTTAATTGGCAAATGAAGTGGTTTTTATCATCATTATCATTGTGGACGGTTTTGGCTCGATCTGGGATGATTTTTGGAGCTTTTAGGTGTTGAAGAACATTCTCTTTTGGTATTTTAATCTTTGCTATTTCATTTTGATTATCATGGATTCCATCTTGAACCTTGTTTTTGTGTATGAAACTATGAGTGGCTAGTCTATTTTTATGTTTCCTTTTGGTTTGAAGGATTTGTGACTTTGATCATGTTGGTGTTTTATATTTATGGGATGATGAAACTGATCTTGTGATTGTTTTGTCATGATGATTGTGTATTGTGTGTAACGGGTCATTCGTTGATTGCTTAACTTTAGCCATACGTTCTTGATGCAATCGGTAAATCTTGATTTAATGGAAGGGTTGGGTTGGTTCAATAGTGATACTGATCATCGAGAGATACCTTGCTAATACAAGTACTTAGTCCTCTTTTATCACATACAAGCACACACTCATGAATCATGTCAATGTGATTCTTCCTAATTAACACCAATATCAGCACTTGTTAAAATCCGGATACCAAAGGGAAACATATTTCTCATTACTGATTTTTTACAAACCAATTTACTTTGCTTTCTTGTGTTTAAGCCAATTAAACAAATCAACAAACTCTTGAGTTTTACTTTCTTGTCATTTTAGTTAAATTTAGGTAATTGCAATTTGCTTGAGTTAACACATATTCCACAAACTCCCTGCGTTTGATAACCCACTTACCACTAGCTAATTAGTAGTATTTGGTTTTAAATTTGATTGAGACTTCGACCTCACATCAAATTTTGCCGCCGTTGCTGGGGAGTAGTGCGCAACATGTGTTATCCTAGTTTTGTTGCTTGTTATTTTTCCAGATTTACATGGGTGTGCTAGTGTGCAGGTTCAGGATTTTACAGGTGCATGCATACAAGAAGCTCATAAGCGTCATCACCGTTAGCGTTTGAACCTGAAATTGAACGGGTAGCAAGAAGAAATCAAATTCTACACCACGAGAACAAGATTTCTGGTTCACTACTTAACATCATGAGTACCAATACACCACCACCAAATACTAACCAAACCACACAATCAACACCTTTACCAACCAACACCACATCATCTAGTATCCCACCATTCAGTTATTCCACATCATCCGGTATCCCACTATTTTCAACCTTCTTTCCATCAAGTGGACAATCATCTTCAACACAACAACCGGACCCACAATCATCATCCATAGTCCACACTAATCCTTTACCCCAATAACCTATACCACCCGGGATGCAATTTCCGCAATATCAAAGCTATGAAGATGGGTCCAATGATGAATTTTTGGGTTATGAAGATTATGGTTATACTAACAAGGGTGAAGGAAATTTAGGTGCACAACCTCATGTTCAAGGGTAGGGAGGTCAAGGATTTACTAAACCCCCGTTACAGGTTATGCCATATCAAGTACCACCACAAGGGCAACAACCATTTAGACCACCATTTCAAAGTCCAATGCTTCAACAACAAGGCGGTCATGGGTTTCAACAACCTCCTCCATTTATGCCTAACCAACCGTTTCAAAGACCAATGGGTCCACCGCGACCAAGAGTTAGGTTGGGAATTCCACGAATGCATAATTGGGAAGCTGCTAGGGGCATTGAAGCACATGTTCACCCGGTTATTACTAACAACCCTTCACCAATAGTTATCCCTTAAAACAATCAAGGGAGAACTTTTGAAGTCCAAATAAATTCACTTCAATGTTTGCCAAAGTACAAAGGGTTAGCAACGGAAGAACCCTATTTTCATTTGGAGGCTTATGACTCAATTTACAACACAATCGGTGGTCAAGGATTTTCTGCGAATGATGTTAAATTGGTGTTATTTCAGTTTTTGTTAGAGGATAAGGCGAAAAGGTGGTTCTACACTTTCCCATCCGCTTCAATTTACACATGGACTGAGATGCAACAAAGGTTTTTGGAAGAATTTTTCACAGCCCAAAAGACCAACGATGCTAGGAGAAGCTTGAGAAGATTCCAACAACAACAAGGTGAAATGTTTCATGAAGCCTTTGAGTAGTTTAATTTGATGCTTAAGAATTATCCTCATCATGGAATTGATTTATGGGAGTTGTTGAATGCTTTCCATAAGGGGCTTCATTCCGAAGATGCTTGGGATTTGATGTCTATCACAAATGGTACATTTGGTACCAACTATGAGCAAGACGATTGGGCATTCTTGGAGCAAATGGCGGTCACATCAAAGAGAAAGGCTCAATCATCAAGGAGAGCTCGACCGGTCATACACAAGCTCCGGTTCATGCGGTGGATGATGGTAATATGCAACCTTCTAATCAAGTTTATAGTGTTTGCATGAACTGTAATGAGTTGGGGCACATGGTGGAAGCTTGCACAATGCCACTCGATCAAGTGGATGAGGTGAATGCTATTCAAGAGGGTGGTGGAAGAAATTATAACATGAATTCAAACACCTATCATCCAAGTTTGAGAAACCACCCGAACTTTAGCTATGGGAATTCGACCAATCAATCCAACCCAAATTTCCAAGGAAAGCCTCAAGGTAATTTTATTCCTCGTCAACAATATCAAAATTCTCAAGGAAATTTTAGAGGGGGGAACAATCAAGGGTATCAAAAGCCTTTTCAACCATCGGGAAATGATCAAGGAAATGGGTCGAATCAATCTTCATCAAGAAGAGGTAATGAAATGATGGAGATGCTAAAGTCTATACAATAAGATATGCAAAAGAGGAACCAATTGGATGATGCTAGAGCTCAAAATGATGAAATTCGAGACAAAGCTATTCAATCATTGACCAATCAAATGGGTCAACTTGCAAAGGATGTGGCGAATCTTAAGAAGAACAACGACCAACTTCCTAGTGACACCAAGGTAAATCCCTATCACAGTTCTTCTCGTTATATTCCTATTAACCATGTTAGTGTTTTAAGAAGTGGTAAAGAGTATAAAACACCATCTTCTCCGGTTTTAATTGATGGGGTGGTTGAGGATATTACCGAGTTAGAAAGTGATGAGGAAGAACCAATTTCTCAAGAAAATGTTTTGAATGAAAATGCAAATAAAAAAGTTTTTGAAAAACCGGTTTTCAAGGAAAATGGGATTCAAAATGATAAAGAGGTGGACCAAAGCCAAGTACCATTTCCTTCGGCTTTGGTTGACCTGGGTAAAAAGAGTGTGATCTCACATTCTTCATTTGAAAAAGATGTCATAATGGAAGTTTTCAAACAAGTCAAATTTAACATTCCATTAATTGAGGCAATTTAAAATATTCCATCTTATGCAAAGTTTTTGAAAGATTTATGTACTTTTAAAAGAAGGAAAAGGGTGCCTAAACTGGGTTAAATTAACTGCAAGGGTGAGTGCAGTTGTGGAGGGAACCCTCCCACTCAAGCTCCGAGATCTGGGAGCACCATTGATAAAAATCCAAGTGGATGATTTCAAAATGTCTAAGGCGTTATTGGATCTTGGAGCCGGGGTGAGTATCCTCCCGGGATGTTTATATGACCAATATGATTTTGGTACATTGAAACGGGTGGAGACAACGGTGGTGTTAGCCGATTTGTCTCATAAACTTCCTAGGGGGATTGTACGGGATGTGATTGTGCAGGTGAAAGAGTTTTATTATCCCGTTGACTTTTTGGTTTTGGATTATGTTTCGGTTGATCCAAACCACAACCCAAATGTTATTTTGGGACGACCATTTTTGAACACGGCTCATGCACGGATTGATTGTAGGTATGGTACAGTACAAATGGAATTTGGTAAACGCCAAATGAGTTTAAATGTGTTTGCTAACAAATCTTATTTTGATGATGATGATGAGTGTTTTATGGCAGATGAATTTGATGAGTATGACCCTCATGAGTATGAGGAAGATTCGGTGGAGGTTTGTTTGTGCGATTTTTCTGAGTAGGTACAGGTTTGTGCATTAAGGATGGAGGAGCAAAAACAAGATGTTTTGGCTGTACAGGAAGGGAGGCCACCATGGACTCATCAAATTGAAAGTCTACCGACTGAAATTAATTCCAATACAAAGCCATCTTTGGACTGCCCACCCAAGATTGAGTTGAAGATTCTACCGGATCACTTAAAATATGTGTTTTTAGGAGAAGAGGAAACATTACCGGTCATCATAGCATCCAACTTGGAGGAAGCTCAAGAACACAAACTTTTGAAGGTGTTAAAAGCAAACAAGGCCACAATTGGGTGGACAATAGCCGATTTGAAGGATATTAGTCCTTCTGTAGTGATGCACTAAATCATTATTACCTAGGATGCAAAACCAACTCAGGAGACTTAAAGGAGGTTAAATCCCAACATGAGAGAGGTGGTGAAAAAGGAGGTCATCAAGTGGTTGGATGCAGGGATCATCTATCCTATTTCGGATAGTGCGTGGGTAAGTCCTACACAAGTGGTACCGAAGAAAGCCGACATTCATAAAACCCACAAGTGAGCACCTTGTGACCCGTCTTTTGACCACTAAAATGACCCCTACATGCGGATGAATGGGCATGTGCCAAAATCTCTTTAACTTCCGACTCGGGAACACATCTCCTCAAAATTTGATCCGCACCAATTTTAAACAAGTCAGATTCATCCCATATGTATTGCTTCACTTATGTCAAAAATTGTTGTCTCCTTCTCTTTACCCAATATTGTGGCATCACACCCTTTGCCAAATAATTAGCGAAGTGGGCATACCAAGGTGCCTTAGAAATGGCTAACAGATATTCATCCGGAAATTACCCATTGATCTCACTTGAATCTTCAACTTCATCCAATGGAATCCGAAATAAATGATCCGCAACAACATTTTCACAACTTTCTTATCCCGGATTTCTAGATCAAACTCTTGCAACAACAAAATCCATCTTATTAATCTCGGATTTGCGTCCTTCTTAGCCATCAAATGCCGGACTGCACTATGATCGGAGTACATCACCACTTTGCTCCCCCAAATGTAAGACCGAAATTTATCCAAAGCATACACCACCGCAAGTATTTCTTTTTCAGTAGTGATGTAATACAATTGCGCTTTGGACATGGTCTTGCTTGCATAATAAATCACAACGGGTTTCTTATCAATCCTTTGGCCTAAAACAGCCCCGATTGTGTTGTCACTTGCATCACACATAATTTCAAATGGCTTTGTCCAATCCGGTGGTTGCAAGATAGGAGCTTGTACTAACTGTTCCTTCAAAACATTAAAACCTTGCAAACACTCATTAGTAAACTCAAAAGGGACATCTTTCAACAAGAGGTTACACAAAGGTTTTATGATAACATTAAAACATTTGATAAATCTCTGGTAGAACCCTGCATGTCCCAAAAATGACCTAACCCCTTTAACATTTGTTGGAGGTGGCAAAGATGAAATGACTTTAATTTTTGCTTTGTCCACCTCCATTCCCCGGTTGGACACAACATGTCCTAAAACAATTCCGAAGATGAATTGTTTTATGGGAGTTGTTGAATGCTTTCCATGAGGGGCTTCATTCCGAAGATGCTCGGGATTTGATGTCTATCAATACTACATGGCGTTTTCGCACGCCCATGTAGTTGACCATACTTTATTCCACTGTTCACCTTTTATCAGTTAGTACGGTTACCAACTTTAGTATGTAACAAAAGGTAAGTCATGGACATGTCATGACTACCTAATCTAGGATAGTATTTTAACTTAGATACCTTACTTCTAGTATTGTAGTATTTGTTTAGGGGTAAGTCCAGCTGGTTTTCGAAGTATAACCGACTATAGCTTGTAGTGTATATAGTTCAATGTAACTCATTATACATGCTTTTGTAAGAGTCTTGTAAACACTGAGTTGAGAAGTAATATATACTAGTATCTTGAAAAACCATTTCTTGTGTTTATTAACTTAGTATATTATCATCAACTTAGTTTGAGATTCTACATCGTCAAACGAGTGAGATTTAGTGAGTTTATGAGAAAATATTGTGTTGAGAGATCAACACCGATCCTGCACAACTAAAAATAAAAATAATTAAAATAAAAAAATTTATAAATATGAAATTTTCTAAAACAGTGAACTTTTATGAAACAAAACATTTAAATTGTTTTTTCTAAATGATAAAAGATGAAATTTCCTAAAACCAATCTTATGAAAACAACGAAATAATTCATAATAAGAGTTTTTAAGAAAACAAGATTTTATATAAATGAAATTTCTTATATGTTTTCTAAAACGAATATTTAAAAATAAAATTATATAAATGAGAGACTTAAAAGATATAGTATAATTATTTTATTTATCAAACAATTACCTAATAATTTTAATCATATAGTATATTAAAATATTGTATTATAACTCTTTGTTCTTTTAATAACCGTTAAGTATTTTTTATTCAATCCATTTAATATACAAATTAATAGCATACTATCTATTTATCTATATACAGTAAATGAACAAGTAAGATGCCACGTGATTCAATTATAAGCCTTCTCATATTAACTTTCTTATTTTCTTTTTATTATTAATGATAATACTAAATACTAATTATTTTACTAATACAATTTTCAAGTTAAAAATTTATTATTTAATGAATAAAAAACCTAATATATTATTAGCAAAACACACGTTTTTAAAAAAAATATTTTTATTAAATATAAAATATTCTAATATGACGAACTTTTTTTAAAAAATTCTTTTTTCTTAAAAAAATATATTTGAAAACAGATTTTTATAAAATAAAAGTTTAAGATAAAAATATTATTGTTCATATTTTATTTTAAAGTATGGTTTTATAGTCCATAAAATTTTCTTACTATTATTTAACATTATATTTTGTTTAACACGTGTAATACATGCAATGATAACCTAATAAATAGATATGATATGAGTTAAGTCTCTCAAATTGCACAATTAAAGTAGTATTAATAAAATTTGTATACGAATAAAAATAATCATGTTAAAATTATATATTAGGATTATTATAAAACATATTATTTTGAGATTTTAAGATAAATAAAAAAATGTTCACAAGTTATTGTAAAATAAAAAATAATAGTACGTCATAGGAGTTCTATATCGTATCTGAAGAGCTTATTGTTTTAGTGACTTCTAATGAATTACAATTTGTAAATAGAACAAGTATTAGGATTCGGTGTTTTAGAGAAAACGTAAAACCATGAAAAAAACTAACGTCAATTTTATCTCCGCAAACCTATGCATTGAAGGAGCATTGATAACATGTTGCGACGAGTTAGAGTGTTAAAAAAAGAATGTGTTCGTAACTTTATATTAAAAAAACATGTACGTAAACACAACCTCGCATGTTGCAGCCGATAAACTATAAAAAAGATTAGCTTTGCTAGTTGTGGCACATATAACCATCAAAAAAGATAACGTCTTTGAAACTTTCTATAAACAAAAAAACAAGACCATACAAGAGCACACCTTGTAGAGACAACGTTGATAATATTCCAAAGTTTGTAAAAAATGAATGAATTTTTAAAAAACCAAAAAACAATTAAAAATGATTAAGAGAACAAAGTTGTTAGTAGATATGAGGGTATGCTAGGATCCAATTCACATGATGTCACACCTTGTTACGGAGACCAGTTGTAACTGATTGATATCAACACAATGCAGCGAAATATAATAACTTCAAATATAAAGGCGCTTACATATCAAAGACAAAAAAATCTAGGTGTTACTAAATCATGTATAAATTTATCCAAATTAATAATTATCTAATCCTAAATAACATATTTTAATTTAATTGTCTACAACATAAAATTTGTGAATATGACGGTTGATAATCTTCAAATACCAACTATAATATCTCTTATCCATGTGTCACATGTTCCTTAATCTTCTTCTAAAATACAGATCCAAAACACGTCAACATAATATTTGTAAGCTTATAAGTTTATAACATGTGACATTTCATAGATAATTATAACAATCATTAATGACATAAGTACACAAAAGAATGTATCAAAATCAAGCCTAGACCCGGACTACCCACTTGAGTGCTAAAAATATCCCCTAACTTTTGACCAAAAGAATGCTGGCTTTGCCTGTGTCCGGCTTTGCATGCACTAATTTGTGACACAATAATTCTTAATCTTAATGTGAGGGGAAGGGGTGTTTTTATGGCATAAGGGCCCATTATGTGTGAGAGATTCCTTAAGGAGTACTATCCACTAATTATATTGTTCCTGATAGAGTTAATGATTATACTCATATTTGGGGACAAGAGCTTGTAATATTGTACCATAAAATAAGTTTAAAGGAGTATGTAGTTCACCCCCAATTGTTCTAAATAAATAGGGGGTTTATGAGACTCACCTTAGTGTTGTTCTAGAAGTTTTTTTGTAGATGTTTGGGTATTAGAGTGCTACCGACCAGCAAATTTCTTAAGTTTATTTTATATGTGGTAGTTGTTTATTAAGTCATTATCTAATTTAGAGTTGATCAATCATGCCAAAATGGCTAGAGGTTACAACTTTGAAAAGATCTTCAAGATGTTTAAAAGAACCAACAATCTTAAAACCATGAAAGGAATAAGTATTAGAAGTGATATATCATTCATCAATACCCTCCAAACAATAGAGAAGAAAAAGAAGAAGATAGTAGAAGAGTTGGTCATTCCTAAAAGAATAATAAATCTAATTGAAGAGTAGAAAAGGAAACATTTCTCTAGAACTCATTAAGTTGTTATTAAATGTGAGATATGATCAAATCCATCCTTTATCCGAACTTAACTCAACCACTAGTCACATCTGACCTAGAACCAACAAAATCTTCATAAACACCACCATCTAAAAGTCCTTGAAGTACATATGTTGTATAAACCTTAGGTGGAGTATTAAAAGGATAATGCATGACAATTCAAGATGTGGGTGGTGAGTTGCTTTCTTTAGAAATTTTGCCATATAGAAAAACCTATGCGGTCAATTAATGCGGTTAAAAGTATTAGTCGATGCGGATGAAGAAAATCAAGACGATTGAAGAAATACGGATGTTAGAAGAACACATGCGAATAAGAAGAAAACATAAATGTTGGTCATACACATTAGTCAAATGAAAATGAACAACCAAAATTGTTAGGACCGTGTACGTACGGAGTACTAACTGATTCAAACGTGAAACCAGATCAAATAGTGCGGAATCCTATTTGATTGG